>ML243225.1:0-28617 GCA_005239495.1 Nicotiana undulata
TAAGTACTGCTAGCTTCTAAGAGTAGAATATCTTTGGAAGCTCGTTCATTGCATTACGTACAATCTAAGTCGTGCAAAAGAAGGAACGGAATAGCCTCACATACCTTGTATATACTTCCCCAATCTCAAGCTATGCAATTGTCATGACTCCTTAGTCTACAATAAGAGAAACGACACAATCATTATCATTTAAGCGTCATAACTATTATGTATCGACCACAACCGATTTTACGATAAAACGGACAGAACCTCCCCTATATATATGACTTCACAAAAGTCAAAAAAATCACCAAACATCCCAAACAACACCAATAATAATCAAATTGAGCCTCCCAAAACAGTCCACACACAACCTAATAACTTCATACATAAGACGACCACCGTAGTCGTGTCAAACGACCCGAAAATGTTACGACGAATGACCAGCCCAAAACCCTACATCTATATGGTGTTTCTCCAAACCCTTCCTCCTCCAAAACTCTACAATACAGTAGTAAAACACGCAGCCTAACATCAACACAAAACAGTCCGCTACAAGTGAATAACTCGAACGCACGGCTTCCGATCACCGTCCCGTGAGTTCTTACAAGTATAAAACGAATTACCATGAATTTACAGCATAAAAATGGATTAAATATAGCAGTAAACTCACCTTACTTGTTGGATAACTCATCCCTTATCTTGGTTCTTCAAACTCTAGGGTTTACCCCCAATTTGAACTTGAAAGAGAGGGAAAATCAATTAGGGTTTGTGGATAATTTTTGGGAGGAAGTTTGCAGGGGTTTGCGTTGGAAACTAGACTCATATATCTTTAATTTTGTGGGTAGATCACCTTGTAATTCCTAGTATATTGGGAGAAAAGCTTAATAACATTTGACCTAAAGTTTAAGTAAAACTATGAACCTAAGTTGCGACAACTCTTGTCGACTTTTGTTTCATAACTTGTTTGACTTCAAGACTATGATACAGATATTATATGATTCAAATACCTTAAAAAACTACCTCTTGAGAGTACCAAGCACCCCTAGGTTTATTCAAAAATACGAGTTATAACATCCTTGATTCGTTTAACTTCTAATACGTGTTAATCACTCTTATACACTCTTGTATCATTTAAGATCAATATGATTAACTTCTTATCATCTCAAAGATAATCTCTTCTCATGTTTATGTCGATTAACTTATGGAATGAGCCAACATACGTGAATATGGGTTGTAATAAGAGGTTTGACAGATGTAGTTTGACCAGGATTTATTATTTGTGGTCAGAGATTGCGTCAATGAGACAAGGTACGGACCCTGTGACCACATACTACTAAAAAATGAATGATTCGTGGAGTGAATTAGACATATTAGCACCAAAACCAGGCAGTGATTGTGAATAATCCAGACCTTCACTTGAACATTTATCACAACAATGTTTATTACAGTTTCTTTTGGGACTAAATGAAAGTTACAGTAATATAAGAAGCAATGTGTTGATGAAAAGACATGTGGTCAGTGTAAACGAAGCCTATGCTATAGTGACTCAGGAAGAGAGTCAAAGGGCTTTAGCAGCAATTGAGGTGAACAAAGATCCATTAACTATGATGGCAGGAAGGCCTCAATACAACAAACCTAAGAATTTTGGAATGAGGTGTGAACATTGTGTCTATAAGGGACATCTAAAGGAGAATTGTTACGAAATAGTAGGGTATCCAGCAGATTTTAAGAGTAAGAAGAAGACTCAAGTTGCAGGAGAAAATAGAACATTTGTCAACAATGCAAATGTAGAAGGTGCCAACAACTCTGAGCCTCAATCTCATGAACATTACTTGACACAGGAACAATACCAACAATTGATGGGATTGATGAAAAAACCTCCAGGTGCAGAGTGTTCCACAAAATGGCAGGTATTATTTCATTGATGTCCAATGCCACAGAATAGGATTGGATAGTAGATACAGGTGCTACTCATCATATAACCTGTAATAAAGATTTGCTAGAAACTCTTAAAATTATAGATGGATATAGAAGTGTACAGTTGCCAACAGGGAAAACCTCAAATATCACACATACAGGAAATGCAAAGATTCTAGGGAACCAAGAAGTGAAGAATGTTCTCCATGTGCCAGATTTTAAGTTTAACTTGAAAAATGTGTCAAAACTCACCAAGGACCTAAGTTGTCTGGTTGCTTTTTTCCCTGACTTCTGTGTGTTGCATGGGCTTTACAGTGGTAAGGTATTGGGGATTGGTAGAGACCATGAAGGATTTTACATAATAAAAGCAAGAAGAAAACAAGGCATTGGTGGCAGGAACAATTACAAAAGGGAGTGCATAAATAATTCTACGGCATTGCAAGATGGGACATGCTCAAATAAAGTCTTTGCAGCATCTATTAGCATTGAAGACTAAGATCAGTAGTACAGAAGCAGGAAATTATGATATATGTCCTCTTGCAAAACAATGTAGACTACAGTTTCCAACTAGTGTTTCAAGTTTAGCTACTGTCTTTCAACTTCTCCATTTAGATGTTTGGGGACCATACAAAGTTCTAACTTATGACAGAAAATAATACTTTGTTACAATTGTAGATGAATACAACAGATATACATGGGCATGTCTTATACAGTCAAAGTGTGAAGTATGTGTAGTTTTAAAAAAATTATGTTGATAATAACCAATCATTTTGGTGCCAGTATAAAATACTTAAGATCAGATATTGGGATAGAGTTTTGCAATGCACAATCTGATATCTTGTTAGCTTCTTATGGGATTATTCACCAAACTAGTTGCCCCTATACACCACAACAAAATGGAACTTTAGAAAGAAAACATAGGCACATTCTGGAGGTGGCTAGAGATTTTAAATTTCAAAGTGGAGTTCCTTTAATGTTTTGGGGAGATTGTGTAAAAACTACAGTTTATGTTATAAATGGACTACCTACAACAGTCCTGAAAGGTAATACCTAATATGAGTTACTATATGGGAAGGAACCTAAAGTAGATCATCTAAGGGTATTTAGTTGTCAATGTTATGCTACAACTATGCCCAAGGGTGACAAGTTTGCACCAAGATCTAGAAAGTCAGTGTTTATTGGATATTCAGAAACACAAAAGGGATATAAATTGTATGATCTTGAACATAAATCTGCTTTTGCGAGCAGGGATGTTGTATTTCAAGAAGGAAAATTCCCTTTTAGAGATGTAGGCCTTGAAGCAGATGATATATTCCTTCAACAGTCCACCACATTAGAGGAACACATTCCTACTTCAAAATCACCTACACCAGATGTAGCTCAAGATGGCATTGTTTCTCACATAAGTCCAGATAACATTACTTCACATGCAGGTGGATATGAAGAGCTAGAATTTGGAGAAGCTGACACAACTTCTCCAACTCTGGAGTAGATTCCCTTACAAGACACTCAAGGTTCTTCACCAGATGAATCCTGAGAAGAAACTCCATTACCCGAGCGAGTATCTGGACCAGACTGCCATATCGACACAACCTGCTGCTAGAGAACCTAGAAGGACAACACCCCCATATGGATGAAAGACTATGTGACCTTTACCAAGCTATCTGGAAATTGCATATTTCCAATCACAAATCATGTCAAGTATGATCACCTTACTACAGCCTATCAAGCCTATTTACAGGCTTTTTCATTTCTAGTAGACTCCAAGTCAATCAGAGAAGCAACACAAGATTCACCATGGATAAAAGTAATGGAAGAAGAGATACATGCCCTAGAAGATAATCATACTTGGGAAGTTGTTGATCTTCCCATTGGGAAGCAAGCCATAGGCTCCAAATGGGTTTACAAAATAAAGTACAAGGCAAATGGAAAGGTAGACAAGTTCAAGGCTAGGTTGGTGGCAAAAAGATACACACTGTTGATACCCAATTTTTTCCTATATTATCTTTCAAAATGCATATCTATCTTCAAAAATTGTACATGAGCATCAACTAATAATTTTCCATAATTTCTGCATTTCTCTTAGGACTTTTATTAATTTATCTCAGTATTTTATTTACATAAATAATTACTAATTGCATCACAAATGGTTTCATAATGATTTTATGGCTTAATTTTACCAATTATATTTATACTAAGCTTTAATTATTTCATGAATAGTCACATTTACATTTTTGGGTTATAATTGCAATAACTTTGCAATAATGGCCCATGTATGCATTATTACATAATTTCACCAGAAAATAGAATTTTATATTTTTATAATATTAATAATTATTTTAAATTATTTTTATGCATGAAAGCCATTTTTATAATTTATTAATCATTTTTTACAAATTATTTAATTAATTAGTTGGGTATTTAACAAATAGCCCCTTTCAATTTCATTTTAATTCAATTACACCAGCCCAAATATTTTAAATTCTAGTCCAATCCACCCCAGGCCCAATTCTTCATCTACCCGACCCAAAACCTCCTATAATCGTGGCCGTTGATCTCTGAGATCAACGGTCCACATTTTTCCTTTTCTTTTTAAATCAAAACCCAACCCTAACCCCCTCATTTCTCTTTTGTTTCGCCTTCCTCATTTCCCTACCTTCCCCCCTTCTCTCTCAATCACCCCCCCTAAAACCTAGCTGCTGTCACTGAGAAATCTCCCCGTCCATGGGATTTCTCTGTATTTTCTCGCCCTTGCTAGCTTTCTACATCTTTTGGTTGTTTGATTTTATCGATTTATGATAGAATATCAAAGAGATTCAACCTAGTTTTGTTCGAAACTTTTTCACATGACTGTCTATGGCCAATTCCGTTTATGAGTACTATTTTCTTCCAGTTTATGGTTCAAATCTATGTTTTAGACCGAGTTTCCTTTTATCTCTGTCATTTTCGAAAACCCTAATCTTATGACTACTTGGGACTGTTCAGATCCTTGTAGATCTAAAATGTTTCTGAGTATTATTTGGTATTCTTCTTTAAAAAAAACTTCTGTTTTCCTTATTATTATTTTATTCTAGTGAGTTCTAAGAACTAGGGTTTGTTCTAAGTTCTCTTCAAACGATTTTCAAACTTTCAAGTGTTGAATCTGATTGTTCTATACTAGCTTGACTAATTTTGTGTATATGCTTTAAACCCAAGATTTTTCGCCTATTGCACTGATTATTTCAGTGATTCTTCCCGTTATTTGTTTATTTCTGTCAATCGAATATACATACTGATTTCATTTAGGGTTTGAAGTATATTTTTGTTAAAATTAGTGTTTCCATGTGATTTTACTTATTTTCCTTATTTGTGACTTTGATTAGTAATGCTTGCCTTAATTAGACTATTAGTCTGATTTATGGATTTAATTGACTCCTATATGGTATATGATTGATTTGTTACCTTATTTGAACCCTAATCTGTATTGTAAATTGACTCACTCTATTCTAAGGGGTCTCCCCCGGATTTTCTATATGAATTTATTGGGTTAATTTCCCAATTAACTGGTTGATTTATTTGATTACCCTGCTTTATGAACTCTGCGTTAATCTTACCTTATTTGTCTTACCTCACTAAGTGATATATAAACTCTCACTCTAATTCATCATAGGACACGAACACAATTCATAAAGAAACACACACACACACACACAAACTCTGGCTCTCATTCAAACTTTCTGTTACTTGTGCTTGCTACATTGTCTAGCCGGCTGAAAGCCAAGGCTAGGCCACTGAGCTCTGCATACTTTCACCTTCTGTTTTGCTATCTTTAACTGGTATGTCTCCATTCATATTTTCATTCATTTTGCTATGAAGATTAAACTTATGTGATTTCCTGCCTATTGCTCTACTTCTGTATTTATACATATGTCTTTCCTATTTATTGCTTTTAATCAATATGTTTAATTATGTATTTAAACTTCAGTCTCTCCTATTTATCGACCTTAATTAGTATGACCACTTATGTGTAGTTTAATCCATGTCTTTTTTGTGTATTGATCTCAATTAGCATGACTACTTATGTCCTTCCTGTTTATTGACCTTGGTTAGCGTGAATGCTTCTGTGAAGCCAGACTTCTATGGCTTTCCAGTCTATTGCTTTAATTCAGCATGATTATTTCTATTGCTATGTCCCATTCAGTAATCTGGTTGGTATCACATGCAGTTAGACTTATATATTTCCTGTTTATGGATCTTAATCAGTATGTTATGTCCTATTGAGTGTTATGGAACCTGGTTGTTGTAAGATGTCAACCTGCCCCTCCCCGCTCTATGTTCATGTTAATCAGTATGCTTTCACTCTCACCATGTTTTATGCACTAATGACTTCTATGTTCCCAACCCCTACTACCTTTCTTTTTATAGTTGTATGTTTATTATTCTTTTCCCAGCATGTTATGTGCCCCACCTAGTGATAACTAATGAATTAAGTTGAATATAGGCAATCTGAAGCTTGTCTGAAATGATTGTGATCCTGTTTTTGTCCTTTGTTTGATAGTTGTAAGTCCTTGTTTGAACTCAGATTGCTGCAATGACTCTGTTTATTTCTATTTTACTTCTAAACTGTTTTCTTAAAACTATCCCTAGTTTCATATGCTATTTTTCAACTCCTACTCTTAGACACCTAGGATTCTGCCCCTCCAATGTGAGCACTTCCTAGGAGTCCATGAGACTCCTCCGAACTCTGACACACTGGGGTTGGCCTTTCCAAAATTGTTCACAAAACAGTCTTCTTTAAAGGGTTTCTGGTGTGAGCATTGTCCGGGGTCCCTGAGGCCCTTGGGAACTTTTACACACCAAGATACCATTTTGGTAATATGAGATACTGTCATGATTCAAGCTTGGTTGAAGGCCTGGTTTTCCAGGTTTACTCTTGGGCCTATCCAGTCTACCTATAGTATAGCAATGTTCATTTTGTAATTCATTTATATCTGGTCTGTAACAATAATTCCTTGTAAAAACAGATATTGGGGATATTAGTAAAATTGGGAGGGACTTTTATATATAATGTTGTGGGGATCGGGTAGAAACCATGCTCATAGGATTGTTATGATTATCTACATGCATTAGAAACCATGCCTATATGATTGTTATGTGCATTAGAAATCACGTTTATAAGACTCATCTTACTATCTGTTCTAAATTTCCTTTCTAAAAATTCTGCATTCTCACATTTGCGTTAGAAATCCCGTTTCTAGGTCATTGAATAGTTCTTCATTAATCATGTTCCTCAATATTCATATGTGCACTAGAAATCATGCCCCTTAAGAATTCCCTTTGTCAACTTTTCTTGAAACTGGTTAATGACGTCATTCGCCTAGATATCATGCTTACATGAAAATATAAATGAAATCAGTATCATCGCTTAGTCATCACACTCATAGGAAAATATGTACTAAAAATCAGTTTCATCATCTAACCAACATGCCTATATATAAAACAGTTCCAACACTTAGGTATCATGCTTGTAGAGATAAATACGTAAAATCAATTTCTGTGTTTATGCTTGTGATTATTCTCAGCACATAGACAACATAGGGTCTAAACGGACAAAAAAGTGCCTGCTTGAAATCAGTCATTGGTTTAAGATTATGGTCTTGATTAATGCTTAGATGACATGTTTATAGGATGCTGCTGATCCACACCTAGGCAAGCCTGTAGGACAACTAAGATTCCGAAGTTACAAAACTGTGTTTTGCTTGACTGCTTATAAACTTCCTAGGTTCAGTAAGCCATAAAAATCAGTAGGCAAACTGATTAGGTGTTCACTGCCTCGCCTTAATAAATGCTGCACATTCTGCTATGTGCTCATCTAGATATCTTGTTATAGAATTTTAAATCGTTTAAAACTATTTGTCTGAGGCGTGCAATTATTTGCTTATTTGTGGAGGTAAATGTGATCCCCCTTAACTGCTCTTTTTATGTGATAGTCCTACCTGTTTTGTCTGGCGCCTAGTTTTCTCCTTTTAAACACTATAGGTGAGTCTAAAACCACCTCAATAGAGGTCCTAAACACCTCCAGGACCATAGGTAATGGACGGGTAATCCACACATAGAATACGTATTCACTTGGAATCTCTTAGATAATAATTAAGGGGAGGGTAATTGGGTAGTAAAGGATATGATGACATGTGTGCTAATGCTACGCGTAACACCTCTATTTGGAGAAAATGAGGTACGAGGTCCCTAGGTTCGGCATGGTCCGCAATATACCACCACTGCTATTGGATTGGTGGGAAGATCTTTCCTCGAGTGACAAGAAACATATGAATAAAGTCCTGGGAAATTTTCCATCTCTGTTAGACATTCATCCAAACAATATGCTGATTGAAGCTGCAACTCTATTCTGGGATAGTGAAAGGTCTGTGTTTCGCTTTAGGAACATAGAAATGACCCCGCTCCTAGAAGACATAGGGGGATTTGATGGGTTACCTTGGGACAGCCCTGGGTTATTGGTGCCGGAAAATCGCACTGGTAAGGGATTTCTAAAGATGGTGGGTGTGAAAAAGAAAGCAGATTTGGAGTGCTTAAAGAAATCTAATATACCCTTTGACTATTTGTATGAGAGATACGGTCACAACAAGTCCTACCGTATGTTCCATGATGATTTCTCTATCACTTCCTTGGGTCACATTTACCGCAGAGTTTTTGTGTTCGTTGTTTGCTTCCTGGGCATGATAGTGTTCCCAATGAAAGAGGACAAAATTCACACCAGACAGGCTATGGTAGCCAAAAAAATAATGGAGGGAATCGAGGGACAAACATACACAATAGTCCCTATGATTATAGTTGACATTTACCGAGCTTTGGACCGGCTATGATTATAGTTGACATTTACCGAGCTTTGGACCGCTGCTAGAAGGGGTTCAAACATTTCGAAGGTTGTAATATGTTGCTGCAGCTTTGGTTATTGGAGAATCTCCAAAAGGGTCAATATCATCAGGAGTTTCCATGAAGGGCGTGGAATGATCATATTACCTTCCATCACCTTAAGCGGATGACTTATATTCCGAACATGTTTGCTCAACCAGAAAGTGCTAAGGAATGGGTGGAGTTCTTCGACAATTTGACCGAGGATCATATTCAGTGGATGTTTGAATGGTTCCCTACTATGAGTTCATCATCAGGTCTAAGGACGCTCCTCACTTAGTGTTGATCGAATTAAGGGGGATATACCCTTATGTTTCCCATCAGGGTTATGAGACAAGCAGGCAGGAAGCAGATCGTACCGCGGGTTGCGAAGATGAGTCATTTCCAGGCATATTTTCAGGATGATGACATCCCTTATAGGTGCCAAGCTCAGCATATGTGGCACTCCAAGATCATTGTGGAGAAGGACACCATTAAGCTAGATAGGTATCATGCAGGGTATGCACCTTTCTACCCGACGTAGTTAGAGGAAAACCTAGCTGGGATAGTGGAGCCGGGAATCGGTCGAGGAAACAGGGTCATAGATGAAGATGCTGAGACCCAAGTCAAATACAACAAATTACGCAAGTGTATTCATGACTTCGAGGTCGAACATCAGGAGATACACGAGACAAACATGAGATTAATCGATGAATGGAGGGAGATAGCTATCACCTCCAATGAAAGCTTAGAATATCTGGAGCAGGGTTTGATGAAGCTGGAGGGAAAGATAAGAAAGAGGGTCGCCGACTACCAAAATGCTGAAGGAAGCAAAAGAGGACATCTAGCAAAAGTCTACCTGCTGTTGAGCCAGTTCGAACTAGAGAATATGGTTGATGGAATTAGAAAGATCAAGGTTGGGGAAGGTCCTTCTGGGACCAAATAGATTAGATTTATTTTCTTTTCCAAATAGTAATAAGGCCAAGTGCCAATAGTGACTTATCTTTTATTATCTTAGTACCGTTTTGGGATTCGTCTGTTTTTATATCAATGAAATGAAGCATTTATTGTCACTTAAGTTCTCCATATCAACTTGTCTCTAGGCCTACCTCGGGCATAACGAGGTTCCCAAATTATAACGCGAATTTACATTTCCGCAATATGTGTTTAAATCCTGCAAATACTCTTTTCAGAACTCTTAATGACTTGGCTACCTTTTGTTTTTTTCTTTCTTTTGATTATTCCCATTCCCCAAAGGTTGGTTCGCGCATACTGGCATCATCAGCTTATCACACAAGATCCAGGGGCCCTCCACCTTCTCCTCCTCCTAGTCCACCAAAAGGCAAAGGAAAAACAAGGATGGATGATTTGAACGGCACCAGAAATTACACATGTTGAGCATGCGGAAGATTCTGATGGTCGGGGTACTCAGGCCCCAAATGATGTGGTTTCACGGCTTGAGAAGAAAATACTAGAACTTCAGGGTGAGATCGAGCAGGTCCGGAGCCTAGCAAACCTCTCCCTCACACTCAATATCCCAGACATCAACCACTCAAACACCCAGAACCCCGCACAACCTCAAAACACACCTAACAAATGCCCATAGAATCCTCCCGCACCTCACCATTATACAACCACACCACAGAATCAGACTATCCCTCCACAATATCAGCAAAACACCTGCCATACTCCACAAATCATTCCCGAACCCCAAAACTCCACCAATGATCATCATTTTACCCAAACTCCCGGTCATCAAAACAACCCTATGGAGGCATGGCGTAGCCTCATGCAAGATTCGGGACAGGGCTTAGTCCCATGCAAAATTTGAGACAGGGCTTAGTCTCATGCAATAAAAGGCAATGCTTAGCCTTATGCAAATATGGAGGCAGGGCTTAGCCTCATGCAAGATTGGGGACAGGGCTTAGTCCCATGCAAAATTTGAGACAGGGCTTAGTCTCATGCAAATAAAAGGAAATGCGTAGCCTTATGCAAATGGAGAGGCAAGGCTTAGCCTCATTCAAGATTCGAGACAGGTCTTAGTCCCATTCAAGGTTCGGGACATGGCTTAGTCCCATGCAAGGTGAAGGCAATGCTTAACCTTATGCAAATACGGAGGCATGGTTTGGCCTCATGCAGAATTGAGATAGAGCTTAGTCTCATGCAGTGAACAAATAATAGATGATAACAAAGTATTTCTTAGCTGTAAATGAGTTCGGCATCTTTGTTGTTATGAAGACTGTGATTCCGAGGTGTGCATATTCCTTATTCCTACATTCAAAGAAAAATTGTGAGTTCTGTAGAGGGAAGGTCGGTTCGTGCCTCCGTCGGCTTGCTTGGTTTGCTTTGCTTTGTCTGAAGATCCTGTCAAATTATTGGGGCAGCATTTGCAAAATAGAGTTTATTTCAAAAGTAGGCATGCATAGATTTTGAAGACATAATTAAAACGTAGTTTTAGAAATTGGTTAGAAGAACCAGTGATTGTGACACGATCAGAGACATTGCGAATTCTTTTGTTGTAGAATTTTGAGGGTCCTCCTCAAAATTCTGCCCCAGTTAAATGGACAACATTTCTGACTGCTCTCTATGCTGCGATCGGCTGAACTTGCTTCGGAATTTTGAGGGTCCTCCTTAAAATTCTGCCCCAGTTTTTTATTGGGGGGAAAATAGATATTTTATTGAATTGCGACCGAACCCACAAGGCTGCCTACTCCTCTTAAACAGGAATCAGGTCGAGCATAGTTCAATTTACATCATATGCGGAAAACATAAATAGTTTACACATAATATCGCTTGACTGCATCCGAATTGATAGGCTTTGGCCAGACTTCTCTGTCCATTTCCGATTGTTGAAATCTTTATATGGCTTGAAGCAAGCCTCGAGGCACTGGAATATTAAGCTCACAAATGCTCTCCTACATGATGGATATTTTCAGAGCTCATATGATCACTCACTTTTCACAAAGTAAAGTGAGAAGCACATCGTGATCATTCTTATATACGTGGATGATTTGTTGATAACTAGGAATTCTCATAGCATGATTGAAGAGTAAAAACAAACTTTTCATCATCATTTTAGAGTAAAGGATTTAGGGGAGCTTAGATACTTTCTTGGGATAGAAGTATTGAGGTTACAAGCAGTGATTGTGATGAACCAAAGGAAATATGCCATGGAGCTCATCTCAGAAGGTGGTTTGAGTGGACGCAAACCAGTTACAACTCCAATGGAACTCAATCATAAGTTGACTACGGTGGATTATGATAATCATGTTGGAAACACAAGAGATGTGATTCTGGAGGATGCAGGAAGTTATCAAAAATTGATAGGGAAGTTACTCTACTTAACCATCACAAGGCCAAATATAAGTTTTTTTGTGCAAGTGCTTAGTCAGTTCATGCAGAACCCTAAGCAGTCACACATGGATGCAACCTCGAGGGTGAGATACATCAAAGAATCCCCAGGCTTGGGCAGTTTATTAAATAAGGGTGAGACACATGACTTGGCAAGTATTTTGTGACTCAAATTGGGCAGCCTGTCCTTATACCAGAAGGTCAACCACATGTTATATAGTTAAGCTAGGCGATTCCTTGCTATCTTAGAAGTCCAAGAAGCAGCAGACAATCAGCAGAAGATGAATATCGAAGCATGTCAGCAGCTGTTGCATAAACAATATGGATGGTTGGACTATTGGAGGAATTGGGCAACAATATGATCAAACCAATACATCTACACTGTGATAGTAAGGCTGCTCTACAAATAATAGCAAATCTCATATTTCACGAGAGGACAAAGCACATAGAAATTGACTGTCATTTTGTAAGGAAAAAAATCAAGACAAGGCTCATCACTACTGAATATATTTTCACCAAGCAACAGTTGGCAGACTTAATGACTAAAGGCTTGGGAGCTGCTCGGCATCACTTGTTACTATCCAAGCTGGGAGTGTTGGATGTCTTCCACTCTACAACTTGAGGGTGGGGGGGTATTGAAGTAGAAAAGTGTATGCTTAATTAGTTAGGGGTCTGTTTTACACTATTACAAAGCTAGAGGGTTCAGTTAGTTGAGGTCGGAAAAATAGTTAGTTATAAAAAGAAGTTAGTAGAGATGTAATACATACGATTTCATTTTCAGAATATACCTTCTTCCTCCCCTCTTCTACTTGCACATTCAAGCCCTAGATGGCTATGGTGTGTGTGAGCTTTGCATGTATTTAGATCTACATAGCTAGGTGCTCGTTAGTTAACACTCAAGCCTTCAAACTGGAGCGTGGACAACACAAATTGTGGACCAACATCGGTAACAATAATTGGGATGGGCCTGGCTCTAATACCATGATAAATGGACCTTGGACCTAACTCAACCCCAAAAGCTAGCTTATGAGGTGAGGATTGTCCAAGACCATATAAGGAGACCAAGGACTTCAAATCTCTCCGATGTGGGACAATTCAACATTTTCGCAGTCACAGTATCATGAAAGTAGAAGTGAAGTTTGGTCATTTTTTCTTTTGCATAGGGAAGATTCTTGAACCATTGTTTCCATTCCTTTTGGACTTTGATCAAGCTAATATGATAATTAATGCCGAATATTAAGAAGACTAATAATAGACATGCTGGAAATAGGTACAAGAAAAATATGAATTATTTGTCATTTTATAATTTTTGTGTTTTACTTAACATTCTTTTGTTGACACATTAGAAATTTGACTAAATAAAATTCTTAAAATCTTTCATAAGACACAAGTCTGCAAAAATTTCATCTTCTTTGGTGCATTCTTCCTAATTATCATTCTTCCTCGTGTTTGTAGCTAGGGGTGTTCACATCGAACCGGAAAATCGCACCAAATCGATAAAAGAATTTGATTAGATTTGGTTTGACTTGGTTTGGTATTGAGTAAAAAAACTCGAACCAAACCGACATATAAATATATAATTTTTTAAATATATTTTTAAGACTTTATATTGAATTTTTTCAAAAAAATATTGAAATATTTGGGATCCTCTCATGTGTTAACCTAGAAAGCGCACATTAACGAAAATTATTGTTAGAGAACTAAGAAAATAACTATCATTTATTATTAAAAACATTCTCCCATGAGAATATTTTAATAGATCATATGTTTATCAATTATTCATTATTTACTAAATATATATTCACTTATCAAAGCTTTATATATAACTTTAACAAAGTTAAGTTAGAATAATATTCATGTAACAAAAAAAATCGTAAACCCGACAAACCCAACAAAACCGCGCCAATTTGAACCGATATAATTAGTTTGGTTTGGTTTTGATAAAAAACGAACCAACCCGGTCCATGTACACCCTTATTTGTAGCCTTTATTTTCTAGAAAGTCTGCACATTGGTTGATGTTACAAGGTCAATTGTTTTCGTTTTGGCACTGCACGGCCGTCACACAACAATGACTCAGCCCTCTTCCTTTTTTTCCTCACATTTTCGTTTGACACTTAGAATATAACCGCATACATAAATCAAACAAGGCATACAATTATAAAAAATTCTTCTCAACTTTGCATTAAACTCGTGCTACAGAGAACACATATAAACAGCCTTACAAAAAGGATAGCCAAAGACAACCAACTCTCTATCTTTTACAAGTCTGCCAAGCTTATACATATAGGCACATGTTTTTGGCATCTGCCTTATCCTACAATAGCAGTTGACATCCCCGACTGAAAAGTATTTCAAACATTCAAATTTCAAAAGGACGACTGCCCAAGACCTACATAGCCATTGATACTGAAAAACAGAAAACTGCCCAACTGCCTTGCATGTGCGTGGCACATGGGCGCAATGTTCAAATTTTGGTGCCAACAAGCCAAGTATTTTCACGCCTTCACAACATGCCAATGTGCAGCATGCCTTGCGTGCATGTCTGATAATGCCGCATGCCCAGCTCGCCCATGACATTGTCTTTCCCGCGCCCATCTGCGTTGCCACGCCCTGCCTTAGATTTTCCAGCCCTTGATATGCTTTTGATGCCCGTTGCCTTTGTCTTTCCATGGACACGCCAATTCCATGATCTTGTCATGTCTTGGCACATAAGACAAATGTCGTCGTGCCATAGTGCATGCCCATCAACACTTGCCCATGTCGGACAGTCTTGTCAACATGATGCCACAGTCATCATAGGATCGCGCTGAGGTCCATCATGTAATCCTTTGTCACGCCCATGCCATGTTCGATAGATCAAGCCGAGGGGCTAAAACTTCCCCCACCAGATGAGCTTGTCGCCCTCGACGAGGCAAAATCTAGATACGACTTGATTTGATTCTAAAATTGCTAAAGAGATGGGTCCTATCTCCCAAGTTGCATCACACTCCTGCTTTCCCATCCAGTGAACCAGGAACTCTGTCCTCCTGTTCTTTTTGCTTTGACCTGGCGTACAGTGATCCAAAATCTTCTCAATAGTCTACTCAAATTGCTTGCACTCTACTGGAGGAGCACATTTTGGCACCGCCCTTATTTGATCTTCAGTAGCTTCATGAAACTGTTTCAGAAAACTCACATGAAAAGTTGGGTGAATTGTGAGATGTTCCGGTAGATTCAACTAGTATGCCACTTTGCCCACCTTCTTCAAAACTTTAAACTAGCCGTCATACTTTGGAATCATCCCACGATGACGTGTCTTGCTATTGATTTTCTTCCAAATCTGTAGAGTAAGCTTCAGCAACACCTTGTCACCAACATTGAATTCCAAAGGCTGCCTACTTCTGTCAGCATTCTATTTCATTCTTTTAGCCTCTTTTCTTAAGTTGTCTCACGCCTCAGTCAGCAACTTATACTTGTTGTGCGCTTATCTATATGCAGCAGTACACTTGCCTCCTGATTTCATCTGAGCAACTTCCAGCGGTGTGTCAGGCTGTCTTCCCAATACTTTCTCAAAGGGACTCATTTAAGTTGGCGAAGACTTGTGCAAGTTGTAACAAAACTGCCTATTGTCTAGTAACTCAACCCTATTTTTCTGATTAGTAGTCACATAATGCCTCAAGTACTCTTCAAGAAGATGATTGATATGTTCGATCTACCCATCAGTTTGTGGGTGATTTGTAGTCGAGAAATTCAAATCAGTCCCCAAGAATTTGAACAAAGTAGTCCAAAATCGGCCTGTAAATCTTGGATCTCGATCACTCACAATATCCCTTGGAACCCCAAAGTGTTTCTCAACATGCTTGTAGAATAACTAAGCAGCTACTTCAGAAGAACAAATGGTTGAAGCAGCAACAAAAATCCCATACTTTGAGAATCTTTCTGCCACCACCATAATTGATGCTTTGCCATCAACCTTTGGAAGTCCACTGATAAAGTCCATAGAAATAGAAGCCCACGAACACTCAGGAACCGGTATAGGTTATAGCAAACCAGCTTCTCTCTTCCGTTTAGTCTTGTCAAGTTGACGAACCACACACGTTTTCACATAGGCCTCAACATCATCTTCCATTTTCGGCCATTTCGAGACAGCAACGCCAACATCCTTTCAACACCCGGATGACCAGCATAAGGAGTATCATGTGTCTCCTTTAGAAGAGAATGACGCAATTTAGCACCTTGAGGAACCACAATTCTCCTATCTTTAAGTGCAACAGATCTCCTAAATCCAATACTACCTCCCGTCTTTCACTTGATCCATTAATTTCACATACAATGGATCATTTGCATCACATAACTTCATTGTGTCAAGAAAATCAGATTAAATTCGAGTAAGCGAATAAATTGCAGCAAATACCTCTTTGCGACTAAGTGCACCGACAACCTGATTTTGTTTTCCAGGATTGTCACCCATACGAAGTCATATTAAGCCAAGAACCCTTGACACCGGATTTGCTTCGGACTCAATTTCTATTGAGTTTTGAAGTATGTATTAGCCATGTTGTTTTTCCCCACCACGAACTTTGTTCCCAGCAAATAGACTCTCCAAACTTGAAGGCAATGAATTACCGTAACCGTCTCTTTCTCATGAGTAGAATAATGTTTCCCCGCGGCACTAAACTTTATGCTTTCAAATGCAACCAGATGATCCTCCTGGACCAGCACACTGCCAACATCATAATCTGAAGCATCACTGTGTACCTCAAATGGCAAGTCAAAATCTGGCAGCTTCAAGATTGGTTTGGATGTAATGGCCTTCTTTAATGCATTGAAAGCCTTGTCACACGAATCCGACCAAACCCATTTAACATTCTTTTTCAGCAAATCCGTCATATGAGCAACCCTTTTTGATAAGCCTGCAATGAACTTCCGGTAAATTCACCAAGCCCAAAAATGATCTAAGTTCCTTTACCCCTCTTGGTGCTTTCCAATCAACTATCGGTTGCACCTTCTTTGGGTCCATCCGCACTTGGTTTTCACTAACCAAATGGTCTAGAAATTTTATTTCACGACTTGCAAATTCACAATTTTTCTATCTTGACATAGAGTTGATAGGTTATAATTCTTTCCAACACTTTCCTTAACTGATACAAATGATCGTCAAGGGTCCGGCTATAGATGACTATGTCGTATAAGTAAACAGCTACAAAGTGATCAAGATACTCGTAAAGAACAT
This sequence comes from Nicotiana undulata, assembly GCA_005239495.1. Taxonomy (NCBI): domain Eukaryota; kingdom Viridiplantae; phylum Streptophyta; class Magnoliopsida; order Solanales; family Solanaceae; genus Nicotiana; species Nicotiana undulata. Next base: position 17,353 of record ML243225.1, read on the forward strand.
TGTTCATTAAATTACAGAAAGTTGTTGGGGCATTGGTTAGCCCAAACGACATTATAAGAAATTCAAATCTACCATATCTAGTTACACAAGTGGTCTTACGGGAATCCCCCTCGGTTATCCTAACCTGCCAATAGTCGAACCTTAGGTCTAAATTAGTAAAATAACTAGTCTTCAAGAGCCTGTCCAAGATATCTTGAATCAAAGGGGCCGGATACTTATTTTTGACAATCACATTATTAAGCGCCCTGTAGTCAACATACATCTGAAGCATACTATCCTGCATTTTCTGTAACAAAACAGGAGCACCATATTAACCCTTTGATGGTTGAATCAACCTAGTATCAAGCAACTCAGACAATTGCTTCCTTAATTCGGTCAATTCCATAGGCGACATGTCGCGTATGCGGCAATGATCCAGGAATAAGTTCAATCATGTGATAAATTTCCCTCCTCGGTGGTAACTCCCTTGGAAATTTCTGGAGGCATCGCATATTTGAATTCCTTCAGCAAATTTGCAACACAATCTGTGACCTGAATCTGCAAATCTGGATTAACTTCAACGAGTGCAGCAATGTAAGTTTCCTCACCCCTCTTCAAGCCTTTCTCAAATGCAATGGAAGAAATCAAAGCAGCTATTACGGCGTTCTTTCTTTCATCCTCATAGGGCCGAATACCTTTCACAAAGCCGGGGTTTGTCTCCCCCATGATCATATGTCCATCTAAATGAGAAATTGGAGCGACTTTGTTCTTCTTCAAAAAATCAATTCCCAAAAGCACATTGAAGTCATCCAATGGCACAACTCATGTTGAACTTTCCAGACCAATGTCCTTATATCATCGGTAAATCTAGCGCCACCCCATAACCAGGTTGTGCCTTTGAGTTCAGGGCCTTCATTTTCGTCGGACACTTTGTCACTTATAGCCCATACTCTTGAACAATTCTAGAGGAAACAAAGGTGTGCGTGGATCCAGTATCAACCATGGTCACGACACTCTTGTTTCCGATTTTCAGATCCACATACATTAGTGTGGAATAAGCATAAGCCAAATCATTCCCCGTAGCATTCGCGTACGCAACTTCTTCTTTGGCAGCATTTTCTGCATCGTCTTCCATTGTTATACAAGCCAAAATGTTTAACAGTCGCAACGGATCACATAAGCAGCGACTTCTTGTCCTTTTACTTGTCCGTCCTCTTTAGCAAGAAGAGAATTTATCTTTGCTTGACTTGGATAGTTTCGTGCATGAATTTATCTTTGCTTCCGTTTATCCTTCTTCCAGTATTTAATCTTCTCATTTTTCTTTGTCTTAGAAAAAGAGGCAGGATCAGAAGTTAGACCAGTTGAGCAAAAATCTTCAAATGTGTCCCCTACTGCAATTGCACTAGGCAAATCTTTAACTTTCGGCCTACGAATTTCATTTTGAGCATAGCCTTGCATTCAGGAAATGAAATGATGCAGCTTATCCTCATCATACATATTTTGGATATCCAACAGAAAGGATGAAAAATCCTTCACATAGTCCCGAATAGACCAGTCTATCTCAGCCACTTCAAGCGATGTTGCTAGGCAAGAACTTATTCCTCAACGCGTCATGAAGGTTTTTGCAAGTATCAACCTTAGGTCTTCCAACACTTTCATCATCTGCATTTTTCGTACGCCACCACAGCACTGCATGTCGTCTAAAATATCGCACCACCATGGTAAGTTTGTCCTTCTCTAGGACATGAGCAGTAGAGAAGTAATGCTACAATGCTCCAAGTCCCACAAGAAGTTTTCTAGTTCTTTGCTGCCTCTAACGCCATCAAATACCTTTGGCTCTGGAATCTTAATTTTGGTATGTTCTTCACCTCTTTGGGGCACATTTGCAATAGCCTGTCGAAGAATCTGATTTTCGTTTTAAGATCCTCGTTTTCCTTTTGTAACTTTTCCAACTGCTCTGCAGCAGTTTCATGGAAAGCCTGCAATTCCACAAGTTGGGTATCAACACTCTCATGAACGTGTTGAAATTCTATGTTAATGCCATGGATCTGCGTCAAAATATCCACTAGTTATTCCCACTAGCGCCTCCAACTTTTGAAGTCTTTCACGAAGTTCTGCATTTCCAGCCATGATAATTCCAAGATATTATCGATGTTGCTCTAATACCAGTTGTCATAGGGTCAATTGTTTTTGTTGACACTGCACGTCAGTCACACAACAATACTCAGTCCCCCCCTTTTTCCCTCACGTTTTGGTTTGACACTTAGAATATAATAGCATACAGAAATCCGACAAGACACACAATTACAGAAAATTCTTCCTGACTTTTTATTAAACTCGTGCTACAAAAAACACATATAAACAACCTTACAAAAAGGATAGCCAAAGACAGCCAACTCTCTATCTCTGACAAGTCTTTCAAGCCTATACATATAGGTACACGTTTTTGGCATCTGCCTTATCCTGCACTAGAAGTTGACACCCAACTATACAAAGAATTTCAAATATTCAAATTTCAAAAGGAAAACTGCCCAAGACCCACATAGCCATTCTTGCTAAAAAAAAATAGAAAACTGCCCAACTACCTTGCATATGCGTGGCACATCGGCGCAACCTTCAAATTTTGGCGCCAACAAGCCAAGTCTTGGCATGCCTTCGTGCCATGCCAATGTGCAGCATGCCTTGCGCGCATGTCTGCCAATGTCGCATGTTCAGCTCTCCCATGACAGTGTTTTTCCCGCGCACATCCGCCTTGACTTAGCTTTTCCAACCCTTGCCATGCTTTTGCTGCCCGTTGCCTTTGTCTTTCCATGGCCACGTTAATGCCATGGTCTTGTCACGTCTTGGCACCTTAGCCACATGTCGTCGTGCCAAAGTCCATGCCCATTAACACCTGCGTATGTCGGACAGTCTTGTCAACATGATGCCACAGTCATTATAGGGTCGTGCCGAGATCCGTCATGTAAATCCCTCGTCACGCCCATGTCATGTTCGATAAGTCAAGCCGAGGGGCTAAAAATTGGTCTCCCTCCAAAAAAGTTTTGGGTGTTTTAACGGTTTTATCTCATGGTGTATAAGGATCTAATGATTTATATTTACTCCACGACTTTATTCCCAAGCATCATGGCCAAGTTCTGAAGTTTGATTCAATCAGGATTCTAGCAACGAGTTTTGAACCAAGTATAGCTTAGAAGTGTTTTTTCGCCGCATGTAATAGCATTTCATACAGAACTTGCATGCTAGATACTAATACAAGATCCGATTCTCACTTTTCCTTACTCTGAGTCTTCTCCGTCCGTTAGAAAAGTTCAACTAATAATTTTTTGGGGGAAAAAATTCATATGATATAATTATGTTGGAAAACTAATTTAAAATTGTAGTAGAGACCAAAATTATTTATGATTTGGTATTTACAAGTTCATTCAATCCATGTTTAATTAGGATTTGTAGTAAGAATTATATAAGAATATATTTTCATGTTTCATTCAATTTGATCCTAGCAAGTGCAACCAACTTTCCAAGTTAAATTAGGCTTTGCATGTCTTCAAAATTTATTAGTCTATTGTCTTCTATTTGTCATATTTTCTATTTCATTTTAAGTTTCTTTGCTACTTCTTTTTCAACATGTTTCTTTACTTGAATTCAGTGAAATTCATTCTTAAGTTATTCTATTTCGAAAAATTAAAACTTTCAACAAATTTATATTGGCTATCAGTTTGTTTCAAATCACTTGAACATGCAAGTACATTTGTTGAAATTATTGATGACTTCTTAGTTTAATTTAATTTAGTTTATATTGAAATTATTTATTTATTTATTTCATATTGATTTTTTTAGCTTAGTGTTTAGCTCTTTTTTTTTAATTATTGGTATTTGTTTGCAGTTTTATATATCTTTTTTTATTGTCGTCTGTTTGCAGATAACTACTTCTTATTTATAAAATACAAAAAAAAATTCTATTTGTTAAATATATTGAAGCTAATAAGTTTTTTAAGTGGATAAACTCATTTTTTTTAATTAAAGTTTGAAAATTTGTTAAATGTGTTAATTTATGTTTGATAAAACGTTAAAAACGGAAATGAATAGGCTTTTATATATCTTTTCCTATATGCCCAACTTTTTATAAATTGTTGGTCACCAACTTTAAAATAACTTTATTTTGAGATCGCATTATAAACAAAAAGAACCGAAAAAGAAAAGAAAACAACTGGTAAATAATGCTTGTCATACTCGGCACCACCTTTGACATCCTGGGTAGGCCACTGATCTGTTTTTGCCTCTGGACTACTGACCTTATGATAAGAGGACACATCCATAGTTGTTTTTGTTTTTCTATTCTTCGCCATAGCTACACAGATTTCAGAGAGAGAGAGGAGGAGGAGTTTTCTGCGTTGCATTATTGTTAGATTAGCTTATTGGATCATCTACAAGCTCATGTCCAGAAGATTTCAATGTATTTTTGATTTTGGGATATGCAACTTTTCTGAAATGTCGCCAAATCTATTACTATCTTTTGTATGTCAATGAGTATGTACATTTCGATCTTTTCTTCTCTTCTTAATTCCCAACCTGAAGAGTGTTCTCATTTAACCTCTATGTGACTCGAACCTCCAACTTATCAGTTGGTGATGGAGGTGCTCTAGCACTAGAACAATCCTCAATTTTCATCATGTATCTCAATCATATAGTGTTCAGGTGGTGGTTGTCCTTGGATTTTTTGAAAAACAATTCATGTGAAAGGTGCAAATTATTCAACTATAATCTGGAGTTTAGCCTGTCTTACAGCATTAGTAGAAATGGTGTGCTATGAAGTAATTTGCTACAAATGTGACAGACTATTGCCACCATTTTTGTGGCTTTCCTTTCCCGTATTTTCTTTAGAAACTGCAGAACCAATTAGCTATGAATTTGTTGATCTAACACTTGTCAGGTAATTGCATTTTGGTAAGCTATATGATTGAGATACGCGATAACAAAAAGTGCGTATATATATATATATATATATATATATATATATATATATACAACGATTCTTTTTGCTATAGCTCAATAATTACGATATGGATCTAATGTTTCAATCAAAACAGAAATTGGAGCTCATATTCTTAATGCGGTACCATTTATTCTTGAAAAAACGACGCTGAAATATCAAAAACGAGCGCAACACAACTCAAATCTATCTGAAACTAACCTGAGCCCTCTGGGACCCCGTCCGAACATACCAATAAGTTCAATAATCTAGCACTGACCCGCTCGAGGCCTCAAATAACATCAAACAATGACAAAACTACAAATCGCACCATGAATCGAACTTATGAACTTCCAAATCTTCCAACTTCTAAAACGCATGCCGAAACCTATCAAATCAACCTGAAATGACGTCAAATTTTGCAAGCAAGTCCCAGTTGACTTAACGGAGTTGTTCCAACTCTCAGAATCACATTCCGACTCCGGTATCACCAAAGTCAACTATTGGTCAAACTTCTCCATTTTCCAAACTTCAACTTTTTCAACTTTCGCCGAAATGCGTCAAATTATCCTACGGACCTCCAAATCTGAATCCAGACGCACGGCTAAGTCCAAATTCACCATATGAAGCTGATCACATCATCCAAAACTCATTCAGGAGCTGTTTACACAAAAAGTCAAATTCTAGTCAAATTCTCACCGCTTAAGCTTCCAAAACTAGAATCCTTCTTCCAATTCGACTCTGAATCATCTAGTAATTGAATCCAACCATGCACGCAGGTAGATATACATAATATGAAGTTTCTCAAGGCCTTATTCCACCGAACGGAACTCAAATTCTCAAAACGACTGGTCGGGTCGTTACATTCTCCCCCTCTTAAAACAAGCGTTCGTCCTCGGACATGTCAAGATTCGCCTTGAAGTCCTCAAATCACTGAATGCACACTTCCATCATACACCCGCGGGTGATCCCACGTCACCCCACTCTACATAAATCTGACGACACCACATCAACTACAGTTTAGCTTTTCTACCAACACCGATAAGCCTCATACCCCAAATTCTCACCTTCTATTCATGCACAAAAAGACCTGATTCTAAATCCATATCTGGTATCAGTCTCAACCAGTTGCATCAACTCATGCATACACCCACAAGGTACGACCACACAACATAACACCACACATAGGCCCTTAATAACACTTCTTATCACAATTGCTGCCCGAAATCAACCCAACACTGGCAGTTAGCCTCATATCTGATAGAATCTCTATTTCAAACCTCCGTAACACTGATAATGGTGCAAGAAACATGAAGACCTCATAATTAGACACCTGAATCACCAAGACACAACTAACACCACCGGGAACACACACTAGAAGTTGAAACTCAAGAAGCACATAACGAAAATGACTGAATATGAAAAGAGAAACACACGAGGGAACTACCAAACAAGCCCACAGGCACAACTCTCTATCAATACTGACCTACAAAAGCAATATAACAAGTAAGAAGTAAAGCATATGAATAAATCACAAGGATCCCATCTTGATATAACTTCCACCGCGGTACTCAGCCCAGTTCCAACATATCGAATCATAAGAGATCACGAGGGTCTCTCCCTCAACTCTAAATCACATACCGATATATATCATACCAATTGAAACCTTCCACTAACTCAGCTCTACCACTAAATCACAACACTCACTGAACTCTCACCCTAGTAGAGTATCAAATCACAGCTCGTAACAAAAAAAATACTCATGAAAAATCACATCAAGCTTACCATGATGAACAACAAGGACTCACTTCTAGTCTCACCACTCTCAATGATGAATAAAAACAATGATAGACATGGGCTACCATTCATAGAATCTCCCAACAGGAGCAAACACGAAAATAGAGTGCAAAGAATGAAACTCACTCATAAATGAAGCAACAAATAAGGAACTCGTCCCGACCAGCAAAACTATAATGAAATGCAAATGGTGCCCCTATGTAACAGATCAAAATGCACCTGTATGGTAATATCTGGCCCAACGACCTCCAGCCTACTATATGAAATCCATCAACGGGTCAGGCCTCCCCCTCTTGGGCGCCCTCTACTCACATAAATAACTCATTGTGACACGCATGCCCGAATCCTAGGACAACCTCTCACCATGTGGCTGATATCTCAACACTCAAAGCAACCTCTCTACTGATGTGGCTTTGGAAACTGAGCAGTATGAGTACTCTGAAACCTATGAGCACCTTAAACACTGTGGGAAGCCGGAAGTGCAAACTAACTAGATGACCCACAAAATTCTACCGTGTCGTACCCTGCCTCCAAAATAAGGACTAGTAGATCTTTCCGGTCTACAAGGCCTTACCGCCTCCCCGTACTCTCTCTCCTGATCGCGTCTGTTCTCTCGTTCCCGATCCCACATACCCCCTAATCGGTGAGCGATCCATACCACCTGCTGAAATGAAACATATGACTCCAACTCTCAAGCCATGCCGAACAAAATATCATGCCTGAGCCCCTCAATGAATCTTCAGACTCGCCCTCTAACTGTAGTGACCAAGGCAGGTGCATGTGACGGCATACTCTAATACTGACATAGTGCCCTGACGCAACTACTCAAACTCTACGTGCCATGTATCCCAAAGGGAATGAGGTACAAACTTTCTCAAAAACATCTCTGAAAACTGAACCCATGTAAGTGAAGTTGCATCGACCGGGCTACCCAACTCATATGCCTGTCACCACTGATAAGCTGCTCCCTTAAGCTGGAACGTAGTAAAAGCAACCCCACTCGTCTCAACAACATTCATAGTGTGGAGGATGCTATGGCACTCCTCCGGAAAAACCATGTGCACTATTTGAAGCCAAACCGCTGAATGTAGGAGGGTTATATCTCTTGAACCTTGAAAATCTAAGTTGCCCTTCCTCGGATGCTGTTGCTATGATACCAACTTGTCCCCAATCCAAATTTCCCTTCGTTGGGTATCGTGATGACACCTAGTCTTAGGGACTAGGTAAGCCTAACATTTACTGAATAACAACAATAATAGAGGAAATATAATAGTCTCGATATAGAAATATTTACAGAATTTACAATTTCTGAAAAACCGGTAGTACAAATCATAAGCTCTACAAAGTTGCTACAACTTCTAAATACAACTTTTTGGAAATGAGTAAAAATGGTTGGAATACAAGGTAATAAGGTGACTCCGAAACCTGCGAACACAGCGGCAGGTTTACCTTGAGACTCTTCAGCAAGGATCCGCACAGCTACTAACAATCAATATCTGGATCTGCACAAAATGTGCAGAAGTGTAGTATGAGCACACCACAGCGGTGCCCAGTAAATATCAAGACTAACCTCGGTGAAGTAGTGACGAGGAATAGTCAAGACACCTACTGGTCTAATAAATTGAACAAGCATAAGTATAGGAATGACGGAACATGACATCTATCTAATGACTACACAACATGGCTAAAAACATAACAACTACAATAAGGAAGGAAAAACAACAAATAACACTATAATAAGACACAGAAGGATGGACGGAAACACAGCCCAAATCCGAAACCACAATACAGTAAGGGCAAGTAGAAACTCAGCACTGCAATAGTTTCCACATAAGGCCTTAGCCAACAACCTCAATAAATTATTCAAATCCTTCAAGTGTAAACTTTCACCCGTAAGTTTTTATATTGGAATCTTTAGAATATAATCCTTTACAATAGGAAATTATTTTGAAATATACTTCCTTTGAATATGAACTTTTCAAATAAATATCTTTCAAACATAATTCTTTCAAGCTAATTACTTTTCAAATATAAAGTTTCCAAATAAATGTTCTTCGAACATAATTCTTTCAAGGTAAATGCTTTTGAAATATACTTTTCAAATAAATGTCCTTCAAACATAGTTTCTTCAAGATAAAAGCTTTTCAAGTATACTTTCAAATAAATGTCTTTCAAACATAGTTTTTTCAAGATAATTACTTTTCAAATACAACTTTTCAAGTAAATATCCTTCGAGTATAGGTCACCCTGCGACACCTAAGCATAGAAGATTAATAGCTTCGAACACAGTTATATCAACAGGGGAATCAACCGGGATCCCGTCCCGTAGTCTCGAATTTATTATGCAGTATAGGGGGATCTCCTGGAATACGTCTGTAGTCCCAAAATAAATATGCAGTACAAGGGGATCTGCCAGAGTACGCCCGTAGTCCCAAAAGAAATATGCAGTACAGAGGGATCTCCCAGAATACGTCTGTAGTCCCGAAGTAAATATGTAGTGCTGGGGGATCTCCCAAAATACGTCCATAGTCCCAATGTAAATATGCAGTGCAAGGGGGATCTCCCGAAATATCGTTCCGTAGTTCCAATTTAAATATGGAGGGAAACCTATAGAGATAACAACTATAGAACGAAAGCAAACCTCGTACATTACCATAACAAGTACAAAACAACAATGATGGTAATGCAACGTACGGCAAGTAAATCAACTCAAGAACTTTAAATCACAGAGAACGGTAGAACTCATTCACAAGAAATAATGATAACGTCCAAATTCACTACTAAAAAGTAAATGGACACGATCACATGCAATATAAATTACCCAACTATGAGTCGTGGTCGAATCCCAGAGAGAACAATATGTTTGCGATTAGGAATGTAAGAAAATTATCACTTACTGTGAAATGCCAAAAACTTAGAATTAGGTTGTGATAATGTTTATACCTAAATGCAAAAAATGTAAACTAATCTAGAATGCAAATAAAATGATCAATGGATACAAGTATGGATGCATCGGGAATTACACTCAAGTAACTATCCAATGTATTTCACGATTTTACAAATATGAGAGAGTTTATGTTAATTAGCCACAGATAACAATTTTCAATTAGCTTCTTCCAAAGACTAACAAACTTCCTAATTGAATTATCCCTAACACAATTAAGAGATTAAGCAAACCCATATATGGCTATAAGTAGTTCAGTCATATTCCTAGGTAGAATCTATAAAATGAGGGTAAAAGTCTCAAGTTCTTGCTAATTAATCTTTTCCAACCCCAAACTATCTTTCCCAAAATTAATTCAGATTTAATGGGTGAGTCCTAGGGTTAGCTAATCCCTTTGGAAACATTAAAGACAAGAATAATTAAAAAAATAATAACTCACTTCATAAATAAATAAATAAAAATCATTCAATACATAAGCACAACAAGGTATTTAATCCACACTTTAAACATGAATATTCCCATAAACAAGATTAAGTGTTTGAAATAAATACTACACACTTAAATATTCAATACAAAGTAAGGAAATGAAGAAATTAACATAAATGGGTAAGAAATCCTTAACCACAAGCTTCAAATCTTCAAAATCCAAGTGTGTGTGCAAACCCTAGCTTCCAAAACTTGTTCTCCTAAGCCAAAAATCTGTTCTAAGATGTAAAAGTTCTAAAGGTTATGCAAAATATCTGCTAGGTCGAGTATTTGTGGGTTTGGGATTGGGAAAATGTGAATTGGCAATTCTGCCTAGAACTGATGTCCGTTGACCGTAGCAGCGGAAGAATCCTCGCAGGTGCGGCTCCGCAGATGCGGACACACGTTGCAAGTGCGCTTTTTTGTGGACTTCATCTTTTCTGCAGATGCGGAGCATATCACTGCACCTGCGGTACCGCAAAAGCGGACACCATGTCATTGATGTGGCTCCTGAGTGGGCTTCCTCTTCTCCGCAGATGCGGACCTTCACTTTGCATATGCAAGGTCGCAGAAATGACCAATATTCCGCAGGTGCGGAATCACTGAAGGATATTTCCATTTTGCCACTCTTTGTTTGCTCAATTCCACTTCAATTCAATTCAAACCACTTCATGGCGTCATTTCCCTGAAAATCTAACAATACACAACATAAACTACCTCATATTATCATCAAAGGACACAAAATAGAGATAAAAGAGACTAGAATAAGTGGTAAAATCACCACTCATCAACACCCCCAACTTAAAGCTTTTGCTTGTCCTTAAGCAAACAAAACCAACAATTTAATTGTCACGACCCCAAATCCTAACAGGTCGTGATGGCGCCTATCGTGGAACTAGGCTAGCCAACCATCACCTTACTGCGCTTTTGCTCAATTATAATAGTTCTCAATTAAATAATAAGCAAGCAACCACATCATAATTAATATAATTAAGTATTAGCGTTCCCATATTAACCTAAACAACCTCCCAAGAACTGGAGCCAATAGTCATGAGCATCTAAGAATAAATAAATTTAACTCTGCTAAAACTATAACATATGTCTCTGAATC
>ML243227.1:0-20610 GCA_005239495.1 Nicotiana undulata
GCACGAAGTCTCTCCCGAATATATAACTCAGCCAACCGCTCTGAAGTATAAGCACTTGCCACATGAATGAAATGTGCTGATTTAGTTATCCTATCCGCAATAACCCAAACTGCATCAAATTTCCTCTAAGTCTGTGGGAGTCCAACAACGAAGTCCATAGTGATACGCTCCCACTTCCACTCAAGAATCTCTATCTGGTGAAGAAAACCACCAAGTCTCTGATATTCATACTTTACCTGCTGACCATTTATGCAATGAGCCATGTACGCCACAATGTCCGTTCAGGGATGAAAGTTTGTTTAAGAGAGGGAGGATGTAACGACCCGACCGATCCTTTTTAGAGTTGTAGCCTCGTACCCCCCATTTACTGCTCATTGTATGCTTATTAGTTGTTATGTGACTTGTGGGGGGTAGTTGGTTCGGGTCCAGAGAGGTTTCGGAATGAGATGAGACACCTAGTCTCAAGGTTGAAAGCTTAAGTTGAAATGGTCGATCCGATGTCGACTTGTGGGTAAACAGCTCCGAAATGTAGTTTTGATGGTTCTGTTTACTCCGTTGGGAGATTTTGGACTTAGGAATGTGTCCAAATTGTGTATTGGAGATCCGTAGTTGAATTAGGATTGAAATGACGGAAGTTGGAAATTTCAAAGTTTTGCCGAGAGTGGACTTTGTGGCTATCAGGATAGGATTGGGGTTCCAAGAGTTAGAGTAGGTTCCTGGTGTCATTTCTGACTTATGTGCAGAATTTGGGGTCAATCGGACGTAATTTGATAGGTTCCGGCATCGAATTTAGAAGTTGAAAGTTCAAAAGTTCATTAGGCTTGAATTGATGCGTGATCCATGGTTTTAGCGTTGTTTGATGTGATTTGAAGGCTCGACAAAGTTTGTATTGTGTTTTAGGACTTGTTGGTATATTTGGCTGAGGTCCCGGGAGCCTCAGGTTGGTTTCAGATGGTTAACAGATCGAATTTGGAGTTGAGAGATTGCTGAAACACCAGGTCTGGTGTAATCGCACCTGCGAAGGTTTTGATCGCGGGTGCAAGGCCGCATGTGTGCACCAGCGAGGAGTTTGCCCGCACCTGCGAGGTTGCAGGTGCGAAGTTATGAATGCAGAGGAGGAAATAGGAAATGGAGTTGGGTCTGCAGAAGAGAGTCCGCATGCGCTGAAGTTTGGTTCACAGGAACGGAATTTTGATCCGCAAGCACGAATCCAATCACAGGAGCGGATGTTTTGGTCGCACCCGCGAATCCGCATGTTCGGGTAAGTTGTCGCAGGTGCGAAAAGCCTAGACAGTGTATTAAAATTGAGGGTTCCGTGATTTTTCATCATTTTGGACATTTCGGCTTGTGATTAGGCAATTCTTGAGAGGTATTTCGAAGGGATTCTTGAGATAATTAACGTGTGGTTATTTTTATTTAACAATTATGTTTCCCTATAGATATTCCCACCTAGTTGGTATGTTTTTGAGGTGTAATTTGGGAGTTGAGGCTAGGGATTTGGAGTTTAAATTGGGGATTTGAGTGACGATTTGGTATTGGGTTTCGGTAAATTTGGTATGGTTGTAGTCGTGGTTGAATGGCCCTCCGAATTTTGTGACTTTTGTTGGATTCCGAGACGTGCGCCCGGGGAGGGGGGGACGAGGATGTTTTAGTTGACTTTTTATTAAGAACTTAGTATTTACTTATGAAATTGATTCTTTTAGCTCATGTTGAGTGTATCAAATGTTTTGTGGCTAGATTCGAGGCTTTCGGAGGCCGGTTAGCGAGGCAAGGGCTTGCTAGCGGAGTTATATGGTTTGCTTGAGCTTTGTATTTAAACTCGATTGAGGCACCAGTTGCCAGAATTATTGTGTTAGCTACGTGCTTTTGGGTGCGTACATGCGTGGGGATGATCCCACGTGCGGGCACCAAGATTATATATTCATGTTTGAGTTGTGCTTGGGCTCTTACAAGCCCAGAAATGACTGTTGAGATTCAAGCTTTGGTATCTAACATGTTGTATGGTTTTATGTGATCTAGTTGAGCCATGATGAGACTACTTAGAGGTTCAATCCCTGAATGAACTTGACAAATTCTTTTCAATAATGAAATTGCTGGTTTTTACTACGATAGAACACTTTGCACACGCCTACACTTTCGCATGTTATTTACATCTGTCCAGAGGCATGAGAATCTTATTTCACTCATCTTATACATGTATCATTGCTTTATTGCTTCTATACGATATTTTGGACAAGACCTGCGATTATGCCGGTCGGATTATGTTATTGTCACGTGAGTTATGCGTGTAATACATGAGTTATCCGTGCGAATCCATGTATTGATATTATTGGCACGTGAGTCATCCATGCGGATCCATATATTGATATTATTGACACGTGAGTTGTCTGTGTCGCATGTGAGTTGTCCGTGCAGGTTCTATGGTTAGAATGTGAGTTGTTCGTGCAATGCGTGAATTTTCCGTACAGTGTGTGGAACTTGTATTTTCTTGATCATTTATCTGATTTACTTGTAACTTTCCTCTACATGCTATAATATTGACGAGTAGGGTATTTTGAGTATACAATGCACATGCACATACTGATATTCGTCTCATGAAGCCTTATGAGTTAGCCTTAAATGTTATGTTGTGTTGGTTTAAAAGTGGCAGAATCATACGAATTAACTAGTATCCTCAATAATTTGAGATTCTCTTACTTTGCCTTGTTTAATTACAATACTTATGAAGTTGGTTGTACTCACACTACATCATGCACCTCGTGTGCAGATCCAGGCATTTTGGGACATGGTGGGTGCTGATTATCTGAGCATCTTAGTCACTCAAAGATTTCGAGGTAGCTGCCCCGCGTCTGCAGACCTTGACCCTCCTTCCCGATCTTTCGCCTTTATGTATTTAGTTTTAGCTATCATGACAATATTTCAGACTTATGTTATATAGACTCTCATGTACTTAGTGACACCCAGGTTTTGGGAACTTCCTTATTGAGTTTTGATCTTTTATCTTGCTTATGAGAGCTTTAATTATTTAAACATATTTTAGTTCATTTTTAATTTAAAAGTGTTGGAAATGTTTTGAGGTGTTGGCTTTCCTAGTACCATGTTAGGCTCCATCACGATAGGATAAGTTTTTGGTAGTGACAATAGATAGACTCATAATCCCAATTGAGAGCATTGGTCTTTATTAGCTAGACTAATAAAATAATTAAGAGGAACCATGAATTAGTGTATCCTACATAGTGGGTTTCCTTCTACTTTAGAAGGTTACAGTGATGCAAACTGGATCTCTAATTCAGATGAGGCAAAGTCACTAGTGGTTATGTATTCAACCTTGGTGGTGGTGCAATATCGTGGAAATCAGCTAAATAGGCGATCATAGCTAGATCGATTATGGAATTAGAGTTTGTAGCTCTGGAGTAGCTAATTCTGAGACTGAGTGGCTAAAAAGATTTCTTAGCCAATATCCCTTTAATACAAGACGTATTGCCTCATGTATCTATGCATTGTGATTTTCAAGTGGAAATAACTATTGTAAAGAAAAAATCTTATAATTGTAAAAGTAGACACATGAAATTGAGACATGATGTCATACAATAGTTGTTGAGAGATGGAATAATTTTCATTGACTATGTGAAGTCAGAGAAAAATTTGGCTAATTCTCTAACTAAACCTGTGGGAAAAAATATTAATTTTTCAAACCTTAAGAGAGATGGGGTTAAAGCCGACACGTTGTCAATGGAGATGGTAACACAACCTATTCATTGAAGATCCCATGAAGTAGGTTTATATGGGTAATAAAAAGTCAATATTGACATTGAAGCACTAAAATAGAACGCTTGACTTCAACTAAATGAGAGCATGAGCAATGACTCTTAATGAATTCATATTCCTTATGGATGGTGTATTTAAAAGCAGTATACACTTGACGAATTCACCTATATGAGAGTGGAGTCAGGGCGCTCATATGAGCTTTTAGACTAGTCTCTTGAGCTCTCATGAATTACTAGGCACGCGCATGGCCTAGTAGCGCAAAACCGCGTTGAACAACAAAATTGTGAGGGTCAAAATATGATTGATAAAATATCTGACTTACAATAAGAATTATTGGTGCATAGAAATATTATATTTCACCGGTAATTATGTAAGCTAAGTTTTATTAGTCTAAGATCAGTTCATATTCCTGAACACACCAAAGCCATTACATTTAAATCATGCAAATCCAGCAAGTCTTACTCTTTCCTACTACGTGTTCCTAAACAAAAAGTCTTTTGATGTGGGGGATTGTTGATAATTGTTGGCAATGTATCAAAAGACTTTTTACATGTGTCAATATTTAAAAAGTTTATTTGACAAATGGCCTTACCAAGCCAAGTGGGCTAAGAAAACTATTAGTTAACTTCTTGCATGAAGTCCTAAAGTCAAGTGTTAAAGGTATTTGACAAGTGGACAATTTACTCCATGAAAAAGCCACACTTGGCATGACAAGTGCTTCCCAAAACTCTTATAAATAGCAACATTTTACTCCTTCGAAAACCAACCAAAAAATTATCATTTCCAATACTTGTCATTAAGGGTGTACATGGACTGGGTTGGTTCGGATTTATCAAAACCAAACCAAACCAATTATATCGGGTTGAATTGATTCGATTTTGTCGGATTTTTCGGATATTTTTGTTACATGAATATTATTTCAATCTCGCATTATTATAGTTATAGATAAAATTTGATAAGTGATATATGTTTGCTAAAAATAAATAACAAACATATGATCTATTAAAGTGATCTTATGGGAGAATTGTTTTAGGTAACAAATAATAGTTATAATTTTTGGTTGATGTACACTTTCAGAGTTAACCAAATTTAATAATTAAACATGAAAATAAATATGATAGCTAAATAATGATATGTTCTATGTAATTTTAGATTATAGAAATATCACTTCAAATTCGAAAAATACACAATAAATCTTGACATATAAATATGAAAAAACGAAGAGATGATTGACACATTTCAATAACGCATAATAAGAAAGTGATACAATCTATTATTTAACGTAAATAAAAATGAATGCACTTAATAGTTCTACCAAATATTATATCCATGAGAGAATCTAAAATATTTCTAGATATCCTTTAAATAAAATTCTATATAAAGTCTTGAATTTATATATAAAAAATTATATATTTATATGTCGGTTCAGTTCGGATTTTTTCACTCAATACCAAACCTAGTCGGATTTTTTAATCGATTTGATTTGTCTTTTCGGTTTGGTGCCATTTTTCAGTTCGGTTTGTACACCCCTACTTATCATTAGCCAATTAGTACCCATAAGCATTAAGCCTTTTCTTTCTTAGCTTAGTTGTTACCCCTACTACCAAAATTGTTCTTTCTTTCCCGTTTATTTTCTAGACTTGCTGGTATTATTTAATTTTGTTGATTCATATATCCTCTAAATAGATAGAGGTAGGCTTGTTTAATCCTTGGGAAATATTTCATATTGCTGAAATAGTTTCTTAGGACAGTGCCTAGCATTACTCAAGCCTACTGATATATTTTCGCTCACAAATAATATTATAGTGGTACTGTTATTATCTCCCCGTATTATTTTCCTACAATACGTTATATACAGGAAGTGGTCTTGGCCAAACCTCCCACTGTGAAAAAAATAAAGTTGATTTTTGGAAAAATATAGAATTCTCTAGAATGTCCTAGTGTAGTATCCTTGATAATTATCTAGTAGACATATCTAGATATTCTAGAATGTTGTGGGAAGATAAGACATATCTAGATATTCTAGAGTGTTGTTAGAAGACAAGGTTGCTAGAATCTTCTTTGTACATTATCTAGAACCATACCTAGAATCATCTATAGGCTAGTATAAATAGGGGGTGTCTTGTTCATTTCTAATCAAGCCAAATTCAAGAAAGTCTTCTTCAATAACAAAGTTCTTCTTTCAAAAATTTCTCTTCTCTTTTCAAGCATCCTCTTCTTTAGTTAAATCCTCCAATCATAGTTAACGATCTTGGGCTAGCAGAAGGTCTCTGAATAATACCTCTTCTTCTGCTATTCTTTACATGGTATCAGATCCATAAGTCGGCTTCTGGATTTCAAGGTCGGGTTAGTGGTTGATTCAACTGGTTTCTTTAAATGGATTTGGATGGTCGTGCTAATGGACTGGGGATGGAGTTATTGAACCAGTCCAACTACAAGGTATGGAAGAATTGTATGGAGTCATACCGTGTAGGTGAGGATTAGTAGGAAGTTGTCAATGGAAGTAACACAAGTCCTCCTGCTGACGCACCGGAGAATAGCAATGCGCGTAAGAAGTAGAACCAGATTAATGCTAAGGCGGAGTTTATCCTAAAGAGGTCTATCTCTCCTAATTTATTTGATCATATTATAAGGTGTAAATTAGATCATGAAATATGGAGGACTTTTGATCGACTGTTCAACAAGAAGGATGAAGCACGGCTACAGATTTTAGAGAATGAGTTATCAAACACCACTCAAGGTAATCTCTCTATCGCTGAGTATTTTTTGAAGGTAAAAAATATGTGTTCCGAAATTTCCCTATTGAATCCGGTCGAGGCTATCTCTGAAGCACGAATAAGAAGAATCATTCGTGGTTTAAAGCCAGAATATATTCCCTTTATCACATCGATTCAAGGATGGGTTCAACAACCATATTTGGAAGAATTTGAGAATTTGTTGTCGCCACAAGAGTTACTAGCAAAACAGATGGCTGGTGTATCTATCAAAGAAGGGGAAGGAAATGCTCTTGTCTCCGATAAGAGGAACTTTAAAGGGAAATAAAAAGATAGCATGCATTTTTCCCCAAGTGGTTCAAGCTCGCCAGGAAAGAAGGGGGAGTCTTCTAACGGTAAAAAGCTTTTAAAATGTTACCGTTGTGGCAAACTCGGGCACATAAAAAGATATTGTCGAACCAAAGAGAGCAATATGGCTCAAACAAAGAAAGTTGCTGAAGAAGAAGAAGAAAAAGAAGAAGCATGGGGAAAGTGCTTCGCAGCGGGGACTCGAGCAATAGATGCCATGGCTTCCATAAATTTTGAGAGAGATTGGATCGTGGATTCAGGATGTGGGAACCATCTCACCGGAGATCAATCCAAATTCTTCACCTTTCGCGAGTACAACGGACACGATGTCATTGTCACAACAGATAATACAGCCCATAATGTGGAGAAGGAAGGCACTGTTGTGATCAACGAGAAGAAAAAAGACACTATCACTCTCAACAGTGTCTTTCACATTCCAGGCATGAAGAAAAATCTATTTTCAGTTGCAAATGCTGTAGAGGCCGGAAACTATTTGTTATTTGGCCCACGTGATGTGAAGTTCCTCTAAAACATCAAGGTGCTCAAGGAAGATATCGTTCACTCAGGTAAGAGAGTTTAATGATTTATATGTCTTATCTTCCTCTAATTCATATATTGAGAAGGCGAGAAGCAATGATAACACGCATCTTTGGCATGCTAGACTTGGACATCTTAGCATGGATAAATTAAAAGCCATGGTGAAATTGAATCTAGTAAAAGGATTGCCTAACTTAAAAACTTTTGGTGGAAGAGAGGTTTGTGAAGGATGTCAATATGGAAAGGCACATCGTCTTCCATTTGATAAATCCTTGTCGAGGTGCAATGCCCCACTAGAACTTATTCATAGTGACTTGATGGGGCCAACGAGAACTCCTTCATTCTCAGGCTATTCTTATATGCTAATTTTCATTGATGATTTTACTACATTCACTTGGGTTTATTTTGTGAAGAACAAGTCAGAAGTTTTCAGTAAGTTTGTGGAATTCAAAGAAATAGTTGAAGGCGAACTTGATTCCAAAATAAGGCGGATGCGAACTGATAATGGCGGTGAGTTCACTCCATATGAGTTTCTTTCCTTTTGTTGTCAGCATGGCATTGAAAGAGAGCTGACATGCGCTGATACGCCACAACAAAATGGAGTGGTTGAAAGGAAGATACGACACTTAACTGAGACATGTAAGAGTTGGCTTCATGCCAAGAATTTACCTAGAGCCTTGTGGGCTGAAGGTATGAAATGTGCGGCGTATGAGATTAACAGGATGCCGCTCTCTCCAAACAATATGAAGTCTCCCTATGAATTAATGTTTTGAGAAAAGCCTAGCGTGAAACACCTCAGGGTTTTTGGCTCCATTTGTTATGCTCACATTCCGAATTCTCAATGGAGCAAGTTGGATTCCAAGGCAAGGAAATGCATCTTTGTCGGATATGATGAAAGAAAAAAGGGATGGAAGTACATGGATCCCAAAACTCATCTCTTTGTTGTCTCAAGGGATATCATATTCGACAGGGTGTCTTTGTATTATGGAGTTGCTTTGGATGGAGCGAGTTCAAAAACCTTAAATAATGGAGATTCAAGCTTGCCCATTGCAGGTGCTTCTCTAGATAATACAGCTGTCGAGGAGTTAAGAGAAAGGGGGAGTCCTGGACCTCAACAACATGAAACTCAGGAAGAAGATGATGCAAGTGGTTCAGGAAGGCCAAAAAGAACTATTATCAAGCCAGCTCTCTTTAGAGATGAAGATTTTGTCAGTACGTATTCCTGTTTCTTTGCAAGACCAATTGATGATGAAGAACCTTTCTCATTCGAAGAAGCTAAAGGATTCAAAGAGTGGGAGTCTTCTTTGGATGATGAAATAGAGGCTCTGATGAAAAATCAAACTTGGAGCCTTGTACCAAAGCCGAAGGATGTACAACCCATTTCTTGTAAATGGGTTTACAAAATCAAAAGAAGAGCAGATGGCAACATAGATAGATATAAAGCAAGGTTGGTTGCTCGGGGATTTTCCCAAAAGTACGATGAAGATTATGAAGAAACCTTCAGTCCGGTGGCTAAGATGATCTCTGTCCGAGTACTGCTAGCCTTGGCAGCCTCGAATAATTGGAAGTTATGGCAACTTGACGTGAAGAATATTTTTTTATATGGAGAGCTTGACAAAGATATTTATATGGAGCAACCACCCGGGTATGTCTCTAACTTACATCCTGATTATGTTTGCAAACTTAAGAAGGCCCTTTATGGCCTCATGCAAGCTCCACGAGCATGGTATGGTAAAATTGCTCAGTATCTACATTTCTCTGGATATGATGCATCACATTCAGATCCTAGCTTATTTTTAAAAAAAACAAGGATACTTGCATACATTTGTTCTTTTGTACGTGGATGATATGATAATAACAGGAAAAAATAAAGACGAAGTTGCTAGGATTCAAGATGAGCTTTCCATAAGATTTGACATCAAGAAGTTGGGAGAGCTACACCATTTTCTTGGCTTAGAGGTGACAAACATGAGCAAAGGGATCTTTGTCACTCAAGAAGGATATGTCAAGAAACTTGTTGACATGTTTGGATTGAAGCAAAGCAAAACATGTTCTACTCCTCTTGAGATAAGCACAAGGTTAAGGCGGGACGAAGGCTCACTTCTTGCAGATCCCAAGCCTTTTCGAGCTCTTGTTGGAAGTCTCATGTACTTGACTATTACAAGGTCGGACATTGCGTTCTCGATGGGATATGTCAGCAGATTTATGCAAAGGCCAAGAAAGCCTCACTTAGAAGCTGCAAAGAGGATTCTAAAGTATATCAACTCAACATCAGACATAGGCTTGTTCTTCCAGAAGAAGAATGATTTGGTGTTAGCTGGTTATACGGATGATGATTCTGGTGGTGATTTGGATGACTGAAGATCAACATCGGGCTATATTTTCCTCTGTGGTGGAACAAGTGTTTCTTGGTGTAGTAAAAAGCAAGACTAGGTTTCCTTGTCAACCACGAAGGCGGAGTATAAAGCAACTGCTCTCACTGCTCAAGAATGTGTATGGTTACAAAGACTTGCTGAAGACTTGCATCTACCTATATCAAATCCAACTGTGATCTATGGAGATAATCAAAGTGCCATCAAGCTTGCAAACAATCCAGTGTTCCATGCAAGAACTAAACATATTTGAGGTGGAACATCACTTTATTCGGGAAAAGGTTCTTGATGGAACTATCAATACTTTGGAAGTGCGAAGTTAGGAGAATATCGCTGCTATCTTCACCAAGTCACTTGCTAAAGCTTCGTTCGAGTTCCTCCGTGACAAGCTTGGAGTAGTTTCCAAAAAATCACTTTAAGGGGGAGTGTGAAAAAAAATAAAGTTGATTTTTTGGAAAAATATAGAATTCTCTAGAATGTCCTAGTGTAGTATCCTTGATAATCATCTAGTAGACATATCTAGATATTCTAGAATGTTGTGGGAAGATAAGACATATCTAGATATTCTAGAATGTTGTTAGAAGATAAGATTGCTAGAATCTTCTTTGTACATTATCTAGAACCATATCTAGAATCATCTATAGGCTAGTATAAATAGGGGGTGTCTTGTTCATTTGTAATCAAGCCAAATTCAAGAAAGTCTTCTTCAATAACAAAGTTCTTCTTTCAAAAATCTCTCTTCTCTTTTCAATCTTCCTCTTCTTTAGTTGAATCCTCCAATTATAGTTAACGATCTTGGGCTAGAGAAGGTCTCCGAATAATACTCTTCTTCTGCTATTCTTTACACCCACTACCACGGGAGGTGAAAGCCTTGGTGGATAGTTTTAATTTTTTTTAAAATAAGGAGGAAAAAGGGATTAGGCATTCTATAAAATGTTAATGGGATAGACAGCTTGAAAGCCGACAATTTCAAGAAGATACTAACCCAATAGATGCCACATATATGTTTTAGAACACGAAGAAAATCATGACTTATTTTCCTTTACAACAGGAGTAATTGTCAAGACTATCAACAATTATATAGTATAATTGCTTACACAATTATGTTCCTAAAGAAATGCGTACCAAGTGTCATGACTTCAGAAATTAATAATTGTATTATAGAATATATAGATGATATGGTTACCGCGTTCAATCATCCACATATATTTAGAAATTATTAGCACCGCCCACCTCACAATTTTCCATTTTTTAGTTCGATTGAAATGTTAGTAACAGGAGAAATTAATGTATTGAATTGTGAAAAACTGAAGTTATTTAATTTACTTATGGTCTAAATTAGAGTGCTTTTATGAAAAATGAATATATTAAGCTTATTAATGTTTAAGTTTAGGTGAATTAAACATAAGTGGTGATTTGACTAATTAATCCGAATAAATCTGATCACAATGTATAGCCAGATTATGTAAATAAATTTTCTTTGTGCTAATGATATTAATATGTCAATTTAAAGATACGGACAAAAAAAATTATTGCACTCAAAGTATTTTTCTCCACATCTGATTATAAGAGGGTGGTTACGTATTGGATGTAGATTAATTGGAAGAATCAGTTTCACCAGTGTGACAAGGATTGGGTCACTAACTCTTGACTAAAAACAATACCCATAGGACCCAATAGTTGCATAATTGTAAAGACTTGGAGTTAGTCCAACTAAAACCCTATAATTAGTGATTAGCACGTTTATTTGTGTCACTTATATGTGCCAACTTGTAATTATTTTCCTTCCTCCATAGTTCCATTTCTGATTTTGCTTTCAATTCTCCAAATTATGGAGCTTCTCTTTTGGAGAAACTTCAGTACAGCTCAAAGAACTCCAAGAATAGTAGTACTTGTTTCTTTAACATTAATCATTCTTGGTTTTATCCCTCTTTACCACCCTTTTAATTTGTATGCTGCAGATGTCATTGTAGTTAATCATTCTTCTAAAGCATCACAACCATATCATACTGAGGAACAAAAGATAAAGATTGCGGAGGAAGACACGTGTGATGTATTCATTGGAGACTGGGTTCCTAATCCAGACGCTCCGTATTATACGAACACGACATGTTGGGCGATACACGAGCACCAAAATTGCATGAAATATGGGAGGCCTGATATTGATTTCTTGAAATGGAGGTGGAAGCCAAAAGGGTGCGAGCTGCCAATTTTTAACCCATATCAGTTTTTGGATATGATGAGGAACAAGTCTATGGCATTTATTGGAGATTCAGTGGGAAGAAACCAAATGCAGTCTTTAATTTGCCTCTTGTCCCGGGTACGATAATTTCCCTCTTCTTGCTATCCGCTCTACAACAAGTGATTTATTTTTTGTTCAAAGTATCTGATTTTTTGAAATTTCAAGAATTAAGAGAGATAATAAAGGTTAATATAGTCAATTTCATTACTAATTAGTGTTAAATGATAAAAAAATTTAATCTCCGTGAAAACGGCCAAAAAATCATTGTGGACCGAAGGGAGTATTAATTTAAGATATGCCTTTGATGTAGACATAAAAAAAATTGTAGTGGAATCTAGACGGTAGCATTAGAGGAGGTCTGGTTTACCTAAGAATGGTCAATGGAGTATGGACAATGATCGAAGTTTAGGTGAAATTCTATTAAGTGCCCAATATATTCAAAACTTATTGTTTTATTAATCCAGATTTCTATCAAGTTTTCTAAAAGGCGTAAACGGCTTTTATTGAAGGATTCTTTATTTTCAAGACTCTGAATAAGAAATTTCTAATTATAGATTTGAATTTTGTTTCAACAATTCCGACCACTGCATTGGTGCCAAGCACTAAGCAAATAACATAATTCAGCTGAAGATGTTGGTGTGGGCTATTGCAATAATTCCAGTGCCGATATATATTAGCTGTGCGCTTGTGAACATGATACAGTAGTCCGTTAAAAGCAGATCTAATCAAAGTTATCTTTTTCCCATAAGAAGCAAAAGGCCACTATCATGATGAGATTTACTCTTGCAATTATGTCCAAATGAGCCAAAATAATAAGAATAAAGAACTACGATAATTGGAAGCACATAGAATCAGTGTAGGGAAGGCAGCTTATTACTAGTTAATATTATATTATTATAAAATTATTATTGTAATAAAGATACTAATCTATGCTTTTTCTTTTTGGATATAGAGGTTATTTAGGAAAAAAAAGGAAGAGGTTATTTAGATTGTCATAATAAACACGGCATATGGCAAAATAACAATTTGATGTCGACGTTGATAATAACAAATAAAACAAACTCTTTTGTAACATCTTTTAAACTAGATTATTTCTTAATAAAAGTAGATCAAGTCATTTCTTTTAATTTCAAATAAATTTGAACTATTTCAAATGAATAAAATTAATTTAAAATCTACTTTTTTAGTACAAAATTAAGATTATTAGATGACAGGAACTTATGAAAAGATTTCTTATAAAAAAATCTGGAAGCCTTGATGAAAAAAGACGGTAGATATCTTTGATGGTCGGAACTAGCAAATAGCCGAGTGAAGGGTCAAATTACATAAAAGATGAGCGATAAACTATCATTACAAAACAAAACTATTAAATAAATTTTTAACGTTCGGCTTTAGATAAATTTCATTGATTCGCCCCTGCATAAAATGTTAGCTTAAGGTTTGTCATATTGTATCATTTAGTCGCGTTTAATTTGTTTGCCAATAGATATGAAGAAAGACACTTGGCTAGTCGTGGGTCGATGCCTTAGAAAATATACTTAGAAAACAATTCACATTGTGACAACTTGTTAGAGAATCCAATCCTGGGCAACGTGGGTTCCTTATCTCTTTCTACATTAAGAAATGGTAAGAATCAAGAATATATCAGTCTCTTTCTTGATCTCTTTTTAAAATTTTGCTACATCCTTGATCTTCCTTTAATAAAAATAATTTTAAAAGAAAACTAATTAAGCCCAAATTACAAAATGAGTCATGAAAAATAGTTACATAATGCAATAAAAGTTTGGTGCTTTCTCTCTGGCTTCTCATCGCGGGTTGCGAAATAGCAAGTTTTGTTACTATTGTTAAGTGTAAAAACAAAAAATGTTACATTAGTTGATAAAGAAAATAAGTTACTATAAAGTGCGTTTGAAAAGTTTTGGTGTGAGGCTTTTTGGAAAGATCATACACACTTGACTATTCACTAATTTTTTTTGGATTTTTTTTGTTTTGTTGTATTACAGGTGGAATATCCAGTTGATATTTCTTATGACGATGATCAAAATTTCAAAAGGTGGAAATACACAACTTATAACTTTACCTTAGCTGCATATTGGTCACCATTCTTGGTTACAGTTAAAGAATCAGATCCTGATGGTCCAAGCCACACGGGACTTTTCAATCTTTATCTTGATGAACCTGATGCAAAATGGATAACCCAAATTGAACATTTCGACTATCTCATCCTCAATTCTGCCCACTGGTTTACAAGGTGCAGTGTCTACTACGAGAAAAACCAAATAATTGGTTGTCGTTATTGTGGACTCCCAAATGTCACTGATCTTCCAATAAATTATGGCTATCAAAAGGCACTTAAGACAACTTTAGAAGCCATCAATAGATTAAAAAATTATAAAGGTGTTACTTTTCTTAGAAGTATTGCGCCTTCTCATTTTGAAGGTGGGGAATGGAATAAGGGTGGAAATTGTGTTAGAAGAGGGCCATTTAGAAGTAATGAGACAAATTTGGATAGTTTAAGTTTGGAATTTTATATGACACAAGTTGAAGAATGTAAGGTTGCTTCTGAGGAAGGAAAGAAAAAGGGTAAGAGGTTCAGATTATTGGACATGACGCAAGCCATGTTATTGAGACCAGATGGTCACCCAAGTAGATATGGACATTGGCCTAACGAGAATGTGGTTTTGTATAATGATTGTGTACATTGGTGTTTGCCTGGTCCTATTGATTCTTGGAGTGATTTTTTGCTTCATATGTTGAAGTTGGAGGGCAAGAGAGCCCTTGAGGAAAGTCTTCAACTAAAGTAAGGGAGAAAAATAAAAATCAATGCCTACCCTATTTGTTTATTTGTTTAATTACTTGAATTATGTTGTTGTTTTGGTTTAATTTAAGGGGGATTAATATTACTTGACCTGAAAAGTTGTAATGGTTGACTAGGAAAATAATGTAAAGAAAGTAC
Source organism: Nicotiana undulata (assembly GCA_005239495.1). NCBI lineage: Eukaryota > Viridiplantae > Streptophyta > Magnoliopsida > Solanales > Solanaceae > Nicotiana > Nicotiana undulata. The sequence goes on from ML243227.1 coordinate 14,938, forward strand.
TGTTGAGCTAAGCCTATGTTATGTTTTGATGATTAAAAATCTTGTCTGAGAACTAGGTTTCATGTTCCAGTTTAGGGTGCTGCTAGACCAAGGTGCAGACAAGAGAAATGAATGCCAAGTGAACCAGGTACATAACAAACTAGTGGCAGAATTTTGTTCGAACGCAAAAGGGTATTCCCATGCGAGTTAGAATTCCCAGAAGATCATGGCCGTGTCCTAAAAGATATACGCGTATTGGAGGACTTCATGCACCAAAAGGAATTTGTATTTATGGGAAACACTTGTATGGAAAAAAAAGGTTCAAGAGTTGAAAATAAATAAGGAAACTGAATCTGAGTATGAGAGGTTGTCCTTAACCGAAATATTCTAGGTTTTGGCGCATTAATTGAAGAAGATTTCAGCCAACCTTGCACCTATAAAAGAAGACTTTTATCCCCACTTCAGGACTACTGCTATTGAGAGAAATTATTGAGAAAACTTTTGACAATAGCAAGAACTGAAAAAATGTATTTATGAAGATTCAATTAAACCAACTAAAGAACCAGTTCTTGAAGATGAAGATGCTCGAGTTCTTTAGTTGTTAGGTTGAGTCTATTATTCTGAATTGCAACCTATTCACTTTTAAAGAAGTGTAATAGTAGGTTATTTTTGAAACTTTATTTTTGTAAGTTTTTTGGGCTAGAGTTAGTCTGGAAAGGGGTTGCCACAATTAGAATGATTGTAGGGGTTATAGTATTAGAGTTAGTCTCATTGGTTATAGAATTGTAACTTAAACTTTCTCTTTGAAGATTTGTGGAGATTTACAGAAATTCCTACTGGGTAGATCGTGGTTTTTACTCCCTTGATCAAGGAGGTTTCCAACGTAAAAATATTTGTGTTGATTATTTTTCCATATTATTTTTTGTCTATTTGGTAGTTTAAAAAAAACAGGTTCTTTGAAAATGAGAAAATCAAGCAAGATATAATTCAACCCCCCTTCTTGTGTCATAGTGTAGTTTAAAATAATAATTAGTATCGGAGCGGGTTCTTTCATAAGAGGCTAACACATTAAAAGGATCCACAATGGCTGCACCACCAGATGCTCAAGAAAGACAATCAACTGTCAGGTCACCACTGTTTGATAAAAAATACTACATATGGTGAAACGAAAGGATGCGTAATTTTTTTAAAGAAGAAGACCAGAAACTATAGGACATTATTGAGAAGGGACCAAATATTCCGGTGATGTTTGATAACAAGGGTGTCCCCACTAGACCAAATCCAAGAGAAAAATATTTTGAAGAAAATGTTAAAGGAGTTCAAAAGAACGCCAAAGCTAAGAAAATTATGATATGTGGCATTGGTCCGAATAAATATAATAGAATCTCTACTTGAAGAGATGAAAATTCCATATGGGATGCTCTATATTGTGCTCATGAAGTTACCTTTCAATTGAAGTAGTCTATGATTGACATGCTAACTAGGCAATACAAACTGCTCATCAGAGGAAAAAAAACTATCCCGGAGATCCATACTAGGCTCACTTCAATAATCAATAAATTAATGGCTCTTGGAGAAGTTATTCTCCTTAACAAAATTGTGAAGAAAATTCTGTGCATATTGCCCTCTTCATGGGTCAACAAGGTCAATACAATTATTGAAGCTAGAAACTTTGATACAATGACCCTTGATGACCTTGTGAATTAAAGCTAAATAAGGATTTCCTAGATCGAAAAACTTCTATACCTCTCAAGACCAAGAACCTTGTGCTTATGACCACCGAGAAATAAGACATTGAAGAAGATGATATGACATTTCTCACTAGACATTTTCAGTGGGCAATAAGAAAGATGAATTCCTGAAGAAAGGAAGTTCATAGAAATCAAGATTGTGAAGAAAAATAACAACATTGATAGGTGCTAAAAGTATGGAAAGAAATATCACTTCATTAAAGACTGTTCCTTGGGGAAACTTGAGTGGAAGAGGAACAATTCTGATAAGGGAATGCATTAGAAGAAAGACCGGGTTCCTGGACGAAGAATGACTAATAAGGTGATGGACAAAATTGTGAAAAGAGTTATGGCTGCCATGTAATTATCCTCAACTGATGAGTCCGATGATGATGATGATGATCGAAATGAAGATGAAGATCAGTCATTGATGGCCAAGGAGTAAAGTGATTCAGGAACAGAAGATCTCCTGGCATTGATGACAAACTCAGACTCTGATGCTGATGAGGAAGAAGAAGCTAAGGTAAGTTTTCAAGATATCAAAGACAATATCCATACTTTCTCTAAGAAAAATTGATTTTCTTGTTAGATGTCTTGATTGATGCATAACTAAAGATTTTTTATGAAAAGGAACAGTTAATGAATGACTATGCATCACTTAGGCTTGAACATAAAGATCTGAAAATAAGTAGAGAAAATCTTGAAGTCTTTGTAGTACATCTCAAGGACCAGATTCTTGTGTTAGAAGATAAAAAGGCTCCCTTAAAAATTGAGAATAATAAATTTCTCAATACTCCAAATAAAGGAAATGATCTAGTCGCTGATATACAGGAGAAACTAGAAAGTGATCTAAAAGAAGCGAATAACAAACTTCTAGTTAAATGTGAAAAGGCTAGGACACTTCAAGAAAACCTTGATAAGGCAAAGTTTGAATTAGAAAGGAACTTGAATGGACCACGTCTTCCCAAATAATATTCAAGATGCATGAAAACTACAGTAATAACAAAAAGGGGCCTATGACATACTAAGACTAAGACTACATACAACCCACATAGTAAGTAGGTAGTCATTTGTTGTTTTAGACTTCAATACTACACAATATTATAAGTTAATTGTAGTATTGAAGTCTAAAACAACAATTGGTATCAGAGCAGGTTATCCTTGAAGAGTCTAACACCAAGGAAAAGATCAAGATGAGTGCACCACCTGGGAACTGGGAAGGACAATCAACTACGAGACCACCACTATTCAACGACCAGTACTATTCTTGGTGGAAGAATAGAATGAAGGATCACCTTATTGGAGAGGACTATGAACTCTGGGACATAGTCACTGATGGACCGCTTGCAACAATGAAGAAAACTGCTGAAGGAGTAGATGTACCTAAAACTAGGGCTGACTACACGGCTGAGGATCTGAAGAAATGGGAGAAGAATGACAAGGCTAAGAAGTGGCTAGTGTGTGTACTAGGCCCAGATGAATACAGCAGAATCCAAAGCTGTACCAGTGCCAAGGAAATCTGGGATACTCTACAAGTGGCACATGAAGGAACAACTCAAGTGAAGAGGTCTAGAGGTGCGTTGCTATACTCTCAGTATGAAAACTTCACTAGGTGAAACAATTCAGGAGATGTACACGAGGTTCACAACCTTGACTAATGAACTCAAGTCTCTTGGAAGCGTCATCCTTGAAGAAGACAAGGTTGAGAAGATCTTGACTAGGGTTCTACCTATCTCCTGGGAAAGCAAGATAAAACCATACAGGAATCCAAAAATATGGCAACCCTTAGACTAGATGAGTTGATTGGCAACCTTACTGCTTATGAACTCAGAAGGCAGACCATGAAAATGGATGCTCCAAAGAAAGAAAGAAGTCTAGCACTAAAGATCACAGAGGGAGAAGATCTGAAGGATGATGAGATGGCCATGATCACCAAAGAATTCAGAAACATTCTCATGAGGAAGAAAGACATCTCTAGAGGAGGAAACTTCAACATGGCAAAGGCTCCTGAAAGGCCAACTAATGAGGGATGCTACATGTGTTGAAAAACTGATCATCTCATCAAGAACTGTCCTCAGTTGGAAGTAGAATGGAGGAAGGAGAGGTATGAAAGAAAGAACAGGAAGAAGGAACTGGTCCAACCCAAGAAAACTACTACAAAGGCTATGGTTGTTGCTTGGGGGAAAAGTTCAGATGAAGAATCGGAAGATGGAGAGACAGAAGATCAAGCTCTCATGGTAATTGGAGAATCTGATGAGGAGACCTATGAAGAACCACATGTAAGTATCTCACATCTCAAAACAAAAATAAAGTTTCTATCTAAGGAGAAACTCTTTGAGTTGCTACTTGACTTCATTGATGATTCTGAGGAGAACTCTAAAGAGAAAGATCAACTATCTAAAGAGTGTGCAATGCTGAGAGCAAAATGCATGGACCTGGAAATAAGAGTCAGTGAATCTGAAAAGAAAAACACTGTCTTGATGAACCAGGTTCAACCACTCGAAACTGAGATTCTAGAACTAAAATCTGAAAATTTAAAGTTAAGACTAGGATCCAGTAAAAAGGTAGTTGATCACTCTCATGCGAAGTTAGAAGAAGACTTAGGTAAATTGAAAGATAAAATGTATGCCAAAGATGAGCAGATAAAGTCTCTTAAAGAAGAACTTGGCAAAGTCAAACATGAATTTGATAGAACACGTAAGTGGAATAAGTCTTCTGATGCTTTAATATGGCTCCAAGAGAATCATAGTAGCAACCGGAGAGGGCTTGGTTTTGGGAGTCAATTGCCTAAATGGGATCCCAAAAGCAAGTATCTCACTCTCCCTGAAAATAAAATTTGCACCCATTGTGGGAAGACTGGCCACTCTAAATATGAGTGTTCTGCAAAAGAAAAGGCCAGTCAGAAAAATGAGAGATTCATTAAAACGAAAAATTGGCTACCAAATTGCGCCAGAAAAAATTTGATTCATCCATTCTCTCATGGAAAGGGACCCAAACTAGTTTGGTTCTTAAAACTAACCCCTGATTTCTTTTGAAGGTACAAGTGAAGGGAGGCAGCCAGTTTTGATTTTTGGATAGTGGTTGTTCTAAGCATATGACAGGGAACAAGAAAAAGTTCCTTTCACTTGAAAATCTCAAAGGAGGAAATTTCTCCTTTGGAAACGGAAAGAAAGGTGAAATAATAGGGGTCGGCAAGGTAGGTAAAGATGACACACGTTCAATTGAGCATGTGTATCTGATAGATGGCTTGGAATATAGCCTTATCAGTGTGTCACAACTGTGTGACAGAGCTAACCTTGTCGCTTTTACTGTTTACGAAATGTTTTGTGATCAACTTGCTTACCGAAAAGATTGTCTTGTAGGGAAAAAGAATGAACAATATCTATGTCATTGACTTGTCCACACTGTCTGACAATGAACTCACTTTCCTTAGTGTGTTGGACAGTGATCCCCTCCTATGGCACAAAAGACTTGGTCATGCAAGTCTAACTCAACTGAACAAGATGATCTCTAAGGTCTTAGTGTTAGGGCTTCCTAACATTAGGTTCAAGGAAGACAAGATTTGTGAGGCATGTGCAAGGGGGAAACAGGTAAGGTCTTCTTTCAAAAGTAAGAAAATGGTCAGTACCACCAGGTCGTTGGAACTGGTTCATATGGATCTCTGTGGTCCCATGAGAACTCTAAGTAGAGGTGGAAAGAGATATGTTATGGTACTAGTAGATGATTTCTCAAGGTTCACTTGGACCTTGTTCTTGGCATCTAAGGATGAAGCATTTGAAATGTTCACCTCATTTGTCAAGAAGATTCAGAATCAATTAAGACATCAACTAGCATCCATTAGATCTGACCATGGTACTGAGTTTGAGAATGCAAAGTACATTGAGTTCTGTGATGAACATGGTGTGAATCACAATTTTTCTGCTCCTCGAACCCCACAACAAAATGGGGTTGTTGAAAGGAAAAA
>MDKH01047762.1:0-28692 GCA_005239495.1 Nicotiana undulata
CGATAAGTAATTATCGATAAGGGTCAAAATCGAATCGATAAATCGAATGCACACCCCTACTTTTAACACTTGAAAAACCCAACAAAAATATTGTCCTTAGTTTCAATTATTGCAATCATTAGAGTAAAGATAGAAGTAGAATACAAGCCCAAACTTGTGGAAGTATAATTAGATTCAAAGCCCGCATCTAGCTTAGATATAAACCTAATTCCAAACATTAACTCCCTATGGATTCGATCCCGACCTTAGTTGGGTTAAAACTGCATCGACCACCTCGCTACTCAATAGTAGTGTAGGCTTGGACCCGATAAAGCACCTACTTCATTTTCCTTCGAAATGCCTCCCGATTGTAAGGCTTTATTTGTAGTTTTCGGTGATTCAAAATTCGTCACCATCCCACTTTTGATCCCTTCTTCTATTATTTCTCCTAGCTTGATGATGTCGGAGAATTTGTGATTCTCAATAACCATCAACCTTTCATAATACTGCGGGTCTTGAGCTCGGACGAAGAACTTATTCATTTGTTCTTCTTCAAGCGTTGGTCTTACCTTTGCACCCTCATATCTCCACCGGGTAGCATATTCGCGGAAGATTTATGTTGGTTTCTTTTTAAGGTTCTAAATGTAGAAAATGTTAGGTGCGTTCTCCGTATTGAGCCTGAATCTGTCCATAAAGTTTAATTCCATGCTTACCCAGCACACCCACTTCTTCGGATTCTGACTGATGTGCCAGGACAATACATCCCATGTGAGGCTTCGCATGAATAGCTTCATACGGATTTGTTCATTTCTACCCACTCCTACAAGCTTATCACAATATGTCCTCAGGTGCCTTGATCACCGATTCCATCGAACATTTTAAATTTGGGAGGTTTGTACCCTCTGGCAGCTCTACATCTGACTGAATGCACAAGTCTTCATAATTCAAACCTTCGACGCCTTTACCACCTTCGACATTATGAACTCTTCCAGAGATCCTCTTGAGTTCTTCTGTCATATTCTTGATGCGTAGGTCCTTCTCGGTCGACTCGGGTTGTATAGGGTTTATTGTGGGTGTGGGGTAAGGTCTCCATGTATATCGAGTAGCTTTGGTGGACTCCGGGGATCTGGGCATAAAGGTGATCATTTGTTGAGTTTTGGAGGTGAGGAGTGGGTTGTGGTACATTCTTGGGAGTATGATAGGTGGTAGTATGCGAGTATTGGGTTGGGTGGTGATGATGTTGTTGCGGAGTTGGTACTGGAGGAGGATTAAGGTTTTGAGGAGGTGTAGGGTATTGGTGTGGTGTGGGAGGGTTTGGAGGTGGGTTTTGGTTTTGTGGGTTTTGTGGTGGTGCTTGGTTCTATGTGTTTGGATTTTGTTGGTTAATATCAGGGACATTTAAAGTGAGAGAGAGGTTTGCCAAGTTCCGAACCTGCTCAAGTTCTCCTTGTAGCTCCAAAATCATTTGTTCTAGTTGTAAGACCAGTTCATTTTGTGCAGGGGTGCTCCGACCATCTGAAGTTTCGACATTTTCTGCTACATTAGGGTTATCCTTTCTGATACCCCTCAAATTTTCCATTTTCCCTTTTCATTTGCTTTTGTTTTTATGATCACTTGGTGGAGGACCTCTGGATCTTGTGTGATATGCTGAAGATGCTAGTATGCACGAACCAACCTTGGGGAATGGGAATAATTAAAAAGAAGAAAAAGCAAAAGGTAACCAAGTCAGTAAAGGGTATTGAAAGAATACTTGCAATATTGAACATGCTTTGAAAAATCATGTAATAAATTCACGTCTAATTTGGGGGACCTCGTTGTGCCCGAGGTAGACCTAAGCAACAGATAGACGTGGAGAAAAAATTGATGCCAATAATTGTGTCATTTTATTAATGCAAAAATGAATCAAATCTTTACTAAATTGACAATAAAGATAAATTTACTAATGACACTTGGCCTATTACAATCGAGATCTAAAACTAAGCTAGAAAACAGCGGAAAAAAATCTCATGTCCTAATCTATTTGGTCCCGGAGGGACCTTCTCCATGCTTGGCTCTTTTGACTCCATCAATCAAGTTCCCAGGTCGCGCATATCCAATAATAAGTAAGCCCTTGCTAGATGCCCTCCTTCATTGCCATCTGCGCTCTGACAATCTGCAAGACTCTTTCTCATCTTTCCTTCGAGCTCCATCAATACCTGTTCCAGATATTCTAACTTTTCTGTTGCATTAGTAGCGATCCCCTTCCATTCATTTATAGCCTCCATATCTATTTTGTGTTGTTCCAAGTGCCTAGATTCCAACTCAAAAACCCTTTTATGAAGCCTTCTATACTTGACCTATGCTTCAGCATCATCATCAATGATCCTATTTTCCAAATTGGCCCCTTGCTTGACGTTTTCCGCTATATCATCTACCAACTATGATGGATAGAAATACACGTGACCGACACGGTACCTGTCTGGCTCGATAGTCTCTTTCTCCACAATGACTTTCTGGTTCCACATATGTTGTGCCTCGAATTTGAAAGGAATGATGTCCCCTTTGAAGTTTGCCTTGTACTGGACCATGTTGGAAACTTGAGGCATGACTTGCTTTCTTCCTTCCTGTCTCATTACCCTTATAGGAGGATAGGGATAAATGCCTCGCGGCCCGATCAACACCAAATGATTAGTATCCCTTGACCTGATGATGAACTCGCTTCTAGGAAACCACTGAAACATACAATGTACCTTTTTATCTGTCAAGTTGCTGAATAAACGAATCTAACTTATAGCGCTTCCAGGATGTGCGAACCTATCTAGGATGAATGTCATTTTTTTTTGTTGATAAGATATGTAGTCATTTAGTGGTCGTCGAAGAATCTCTTGACGATATTCTCCCCTCTAAAAGTGTTCGAATAATCAGACTTGCAATAACAGATTACAACCTTCGAAATGTCTGAACCCTTGCTTGCACCGATCTAGAGCGCAGTACAGTTCGGCTAGGATCATAGGGATGATGGTATAGGTTTTCCCCTTGATTCCTTCCATTAAGGTTCTCACGACCATAGCTAAACGAGTGTGGATCCTCCCCCCTTTCATTGGATATATCAACAATCCCAAGAAGTAGATGATGAACACATAAACCCGGCGATGCGTCCCACCTAATGAAGTAATGGTGAGTTCATCATGATTAAGGCGATATGATTTACTGTGCCATTAACTCTCATAAAGAAAATCAAACGGGATATATGATTTCTGTAAACAAAGAAACTCATCATTTTTCTTGAAACCTAGCATCTTTAGAAACTGCGAGGGGTGTGATTCTCCGGTACTAGTAATCCTGGACTATCCCATTGTAGCTTAGCAAAACCTCCTATCTCTTCTAAAGAGGAGTCATTTCTATGTCACCAAACTGGAAGACCGCTCTTTTCTTGTCCCAGAACATGGTAGCAGCCTCGATCAAAGCTCTATTCGGTTGGATATTGAGCAAAGACGATAGGTTGCCAAGTACTCTTCTCACATGATTCTTATCACAAGGCGCAAGTTCTTTCCACCAATCAAGTAGCAGAGGTGGGATGTTTTGGACCATGCCGAACCTAGGGAATTCGTGCTTCATTTTCTGCAAACAAATAAAGGTTAGCCCTTTCCCCCTCCAGGTTTGACTATTTACATAATAACGATCAACATATTGGCATATTTTCTCCAAGTAATTCACATAACATTATGACACCCATTGGTATTATGGAAATCCTGTAGGGCTTTGGACAAGGCTTATCTTAGCGAGCTATTACATTAACAACGTTTTAACCCGTACAAGGTTGAACATGATGCATGTACATTTGATATTGGAGTAAGGTTTCTAGAAAGGTCTAGACAGATACACTCAAGTGGAAAACTTGAGAGGGAAAGGCACGGGACCATTGATTGCACCATTGATCGACTAGTCTACCGTAAATAAGCCTTTCCGATTTAAAAAGGGTAATTTTGGAAGAGCGCAGACACTCATTAAGTGTCGTTATATTGATAATTGGCACGAGTGGAGTATGATGTGGAGTATGATATGCAGAGATAATAACACGTTGTCAACTATTTGCATGATAAATACATAGAAGCAGTAAGTACAGCGGTAAGGTAAACATAGGAAAGAGTGACAAAAGAAAGAAGTTAGTTTAATCTCTGGAATACATGCAAAAATGTAATAAAGAAGGCAAGGGAATAGGGATGGGAGAGTCATGATATAGCAGTCTTGAATAAAATAAAGAGCAACGAAAAATAGTCATAACAAATAGAGGTGGATGGGGAAAGGATATGTATGTCATGTCGGATTTAAACGAGTAAGGGTGAATAGGGAAAAAGGTGTGCATGTAATAGAAAATTTAAGCAAATAAAGGTGGATAAAGGGAAGGGATGTGAATGTCATAACAAAGAAAATAATCCACATAATCCAAGTTCATTTTGGTAAGAGCCTAAGTATATCCCCCGTAGAGTCGCCATACTGTCTCACCCCTTTTTCTCGCGAAATCGGATTTCGACATGTGACAACTCTTGTAGGTATTAAAAGAGAAGAGTCTCCACCTAGTGATTTTTTAAGGTGCGTTAGGGAACCTATTTGCAAATAACTCTGTTTGACTAGTCAATTCCACTCTTCGAGGTCCACAACTATGGGTCCCGGCCGAACTTTAAACTATGTGGATTATAATTAAGCAGGATGATCAAATAAATGCAAAAGAAAAGGTCAATGAATTTTATTATGACACAAGGAGAATTGATAAGATCTGAAATTGGCATAACTATAACAGTTTATACTAGATGAATAAGTAAATAAAGAGAGAAAGGGGGTCCTAAGTTTTTTAGCCTAAAGGATCACCCCGTGCAACTTAAATAATACTTCGCAACCTCCTTGAGATAGGGAGTTGCTCACATTAATCAACGGGTACAGACTATCATCTTCTGCTACCCAATTACTATGTTAAAGTTGTTCACCTAAAGGCGCTCCAATTCAATTATAAGTCGTACCCTATGCATGCACTACTCGTCCCATGCCTATGGTCCAAGAGGCATTGGACCTCTATTTGGGTGGTTCAAGACCTTACTTAGGCTGCTCAAAATGATAAAACTAAGTGACACTTAAAACAAATAGGACTGCACTTAAGGACAACTAAAGGCTCAGATTAGCCTTCGCAATTAGACAACAAATGCACGCAAACAGATTTCCATGTTAGAAAGTTCATAATTGAGGCAAATTGAAGTCATTAAGCCTTATATACATGGTTTCTATATGATTTATGCAATAATGGGGAGTGAAACCCATTAGAAATACTCAGAAGTACTCGTGTTTGATCTTATTGGCATGCTTTCTAAGTGAGTGGCACTATTTTATAGCTAGGTTCTAATAGTTTGCAGTTGAAAACTGATTCTATTACACTTCGTCCCTATAGGCATATTTTCTAGGCGAGCGATAGATATAAAATTAGTTGATGGACCATTAAGAGCCTATGGACATGATATCTAGACGAAAACCAACAAACTTAAGATAGTATTACCATATAGGCATCATATCTTATGAACATGATGTAGTTATTCGAATTGATGGAGAAGTCATTGGCATTTGTTTCCAATAGGCATGTTGTCTAGTGATACATAGCGGTAGACATGGGAATAAATAGATCACTTAAGCTCATACTTTGATAATAAACAAGTTGTGTGAGTGTATGTGATTCTCCTAATGGCATTATTTCTAACAGTGTACATGGAAATCTGAATAGCATATCTAGCAGGTTGGATAAAATAACAAGTAAATCATACGGATCATATAGGCATGTTTTCTACCCTTTCATGCAAACTTTAGAATATACCCGTTCCCAATTTCACTAACACCCCAATTATGTATTACAAAATCATTACAGACCAGATGAGGAAGAGTACAAATATTACACAAGAAAATTATAGTAGGCCTAGATACCTAGTATTGCCTGGGCCTTCACAAACTCCTCCAGATCCAAACAGGGGACTATGCCCATCAATGCAACCACATAATCATAGAGGTACTCAAGCTAACTCAGAAAGTCACTAATTGACAATACGACCCAAATATTGAATTACACAGAAATCACTTATACAACCTAGTTTGCAGATTATGAAAATAATGTGAGGAAGAACCCCAAATCCTAGTGTGTCAGAGTTCACAAGGGTCTCAAATGGACTCCGAGAAGTGCTCACACTAGGGAGGTCAATAGAGAGAGATTTGGTGGCATTGGCTTTCAGCCGGCCAAGAATGATAGATTCAAAATAGTGTAGGTAACAAATAAGAGAACAATGATCAAGTGATGGAGTTTGAAGAGGTGCATTTGTATTCTAGAAACAGATATAGAAAGGGTGATTAAACAATGTACATACAAGCAAAGAGAATCAACAAAAACTCAAAGGACAGGTTGATATTACAAGTTCAAACACTTAGCATATTGGGGCAGCAAACATTCTTGTAGGAAGCAGGGGCACTATATTTTTCTGAGATTGCAAGATTAACAACAAAGGTGCATTATGCTAAACAAGACTAAAGTAGAGCACTAACTTAAAGGATTTAAAACCTAAGGGTCCAAACTATGTTGAACACCAGAAAGTAGACAAGACAACTTATCTCAAGGAGACAAAGCTGTGTCGAACATTATGAGAAAACACAAGTTAAAAAGCTACTCTAAAGGTCCCAACTAATTACCAAGGAATACAGGATTAAGCAAACCAAAGACATACTAACGAAAATAGGATTGGGAACAGGTCATAGCTAAAGTGAAGGTCTCAACATAGGTTGGGACACATTATAGATACGGGTCAGTCACTATAGTAACCCAGGACAAAGCAGGGAAATAAACTCATGCCAAAATGACAATGTAAACATTTAAAGTGCCAACACATCAGGCTAATCAAACTAGAGAGTCTAGATCATTCAAGTTAAGCATAAACATATCTCAGAGCTGGCAGTTTAGGTATAATCAAATGCTAAAAAGGTCCAGAGCACAAAACAAATTCGATGCCAACAAGGTTGCACATACGGATGGTCTAGAAACACATTAGGTTATGAAATTTCATATGTGCAAATCAAGAACACAGGAGAATGAATATTGCAAAAGCTAAGGAACTTACCAGTTATCGATTGACAAATAGACAAGTAAGAAAGAACAAACTCCACAATACTCTGAATGTCGACAAAGAGTAATAGAACCCAGGATCTTAGTGCGTCAAATTTCCCAAGGGCTTCAAATGAACCTCGGGCAGTGCTCGCACCAAGACAAGTCGTAAATCCAATTCCGGTGGCCTTGGATTTCAGCCGGCCAAGAGTCAAAGTATAGAAGAAGAGAATGAAAGAATAATAGAGTGACAGGCCTTAGTTTTTAGTGAATTTCGTGATTGAAAAGTGTGTACATAAGGAGAATAGGGGAGGGATTTATATAGTGCTGAAATTGAATGAACAAACAAGGGAAATAACCGATTAAACATAAAATAAGGAAAGAAATCAAGTAAACATGGACGAAAAAAGGTAAAATCTAGCATGCAAGTCAGTATAGTAACATGAAAGGAAAAATATCAAACTCTGAACCCTAGTTAGGGTTTTTAACTCGAAATCGGTCAACTGGTATGAAGAATCCAGTTTCTCTTTGTGTATATGGACGGGATATTGTCCAAATCTCCAAGATTGAGTTGATTCTCGTCCGATATAGAGGTGGTATTTGCCAAAATTGGGCAAATACCTAAGTAATACCAAAATCGTATGACATGTACCAAAAGGATCCAAATATGGTAATCAAATAATGGTCAAATCCCATTATTAGTGGGATTAGGAGAGGGGATTAAGGGGAGGCGACTAGGGTTCTTCAGAAGAGATAAGGGGAGGTTGAGAGCGTTTAGGGGCGGTGGGTTAAGGGGAATGAGTTAGGGTTATGGTCTAGGGTAATTAAAAGTGAGGTAATAGTTGTGAGTCGTTTATCTTGAGAGATCAACGACTGAGATTTTAAAGGGTATACGGACGGGTCGCGATCGGGTCAGTTACAGGGGTCATTTGGATTGGGCTTTAGGGCTTATTGGGCTAAGGTATGGGTGTTTGGACCATTGAATTGGTCCGAAATTGGCCTTGTATTGGGCTATAAATTAAATACACAAAATTGTTTAAAAATAACTTATAAAAATAATTAATAGATAATAAAATATTAATTATGCAATAAAATGATCAAAATAATAATATTTTAATATTATAAAAATACTATTTGGCACAAATAATGTGAAAAAATGTGCTAATGCATAGCATGTAAGCTATTATAGCAAAATTGTGTAAAATATTTTTTAAAATACACAAGATAATTATATAAAACAAAGTAAAATATTATGAAGCATATATATGAATGCAAAATAATAAATTTGGATGATTGAATCATCATAAAATAATTTAAAGGATAATTAATAAATATTTGAACAATTTAAATGCAAGAAAATCGATTTTAAAGCTTTAAAATTATGAAAAATTACATGAAATGCTTGCATAAATCTTGTAAATCAAATAATAATGCAAAATGATATTTTGAAAGTATATACACTTATTTGAAAAATATGAGGGCAAAATTGGGTATCAACAACCTTCACCTAGGTGTTTGCCTAATGGGTTGTAAACTTTAAAGCTTGTTTTATTGGTCGGGGTGTATCATAGCTATCAACACTCAAGTACCCACTCAATACCTCTCGGTCGGAGAGTGAGTTTTTCCAATTTGGCTTTCTCAAGTCCAAAAGAGTATTGAACAAAGCGGTTGATAAAAAACTCAAGTCGGATTTTGCTATCTCTAGGTTCAACCCTTTAATTGGGCTTCTCAATCTCTCGATTGACCCAATTTCTTGTTAGTCAAATTTTCCTAGACTAAGTCCCTCTTTCTCAAGTAGAGACCAAGTCTAATAGGCATGAACTAATATTTGCAACCATTAATTATTCAAATAAAAGCAATAACAAGGCTAAATAATAAACACTTAACCATAAACAAGCAATAAATCAAACACCCATTAAGTTCACACACTAGGGTTGGGTCACAACCCTAGTGAAAATCTAGCTACGCATGCTTCAAATGGAAGAAATAGGAGAAGAAATAATACTTAAACACATATTGATAATTAAAATGACAAAATCTATGTTCAAATGGTTGAAACTAGCAAAAACTACTAAAAAAAGTAAAAGAAACCATCTACTATAGCAGGTGATGTCAAAAGTCAACCTAAAAAGGTGAAACTCTTCTATTTATACATGGCTAAAATTTTCTGACAAAAATGCCCTTTCGAAGGTTCTACGGCCGCATAATTCCATGGGCGGTCCACACTTTTCTTCAGCTTGATAGGATTGGAAATCTACAGCCGCATAATTCTGAATTGTAGCCGCACCTTGCTCTTCTGCGGTCCGCACAAATGTGACTGCAGCCGCGTAGCTCTTCTTCTGCGATCGGACAATAATTGTGCGGTCCTCACTTTTGGTGGACTTGAGATGTAGGTTCTCTGAACTTTGCTTCTGACCTAGCTTCTGCAGCCGCACAATTCATGTGCGGACCGCACTTTGCACTATTCTCTGATGGAGATTCCTTAATCACCTGCGGCCGCAAAATGGTATGTTGTGGTCCGCACTTTTGAGCTTTTGTGCCTTTTTGTCCTTGAGTTTAGATTTTTTTTTCTTAAGTTGGATTTCATCTCGGGGGATCATCTTCCAATATTCCTGCAATTAAGCACATTTCATCAGTTTTTGGGAACACAATTAAATGCTTTTGGACTAAAATGAAAGCTAAAAGGCGCTAATAAGTAGTCAAAATCCCCACTTATCAGCGTTCTAAAGAAACTTGAGGAAGAAGAAAAGTTTGTAAAAGAGAAAAGTAAAAAATGATGAGTTGTGGAGAAGTTTATAAGCAACATAATTCATGGTCATGATTACCATGAAAACTGACAAAACTATTTGTCAAATCACGGGGTACCATGTGTTCGGTCATTAAATGCGAAGAGATGTGTGTCTTTCCAAGTGTCAGAAACTATTTAGAAACTAACCCGCTAAGAAAATAAGTTTTATTTACATCCCAAGAATACTAAAGTAGTGTTACCGAAAAGTAGGAGGACTATTTGTATGAGGTAATATTGGTTAGCGACAGGTGTATGGATGACGGAGGTGACACATATAACTGGAGACAAGTAATATATGAGTCGGCAAATAATTGACATCGTATACAAACATGAGTCTGGTGCTGTCAGTAAATTCTGAAGGCATGGGAACCGATAACAAAGATTTGAAAGAAAGACATCGGTGTTGGGTTTTTAAGTGTTTTAATGCTTAAAAGAGGATGAATGGGAAATAGAAGGAAAATGAAATATTTGAGTTTCATTTGAGATTCTCTCCTTGATGAAGAAACATTGTCCCATATTAGAAGAGGAAAAGGTTTTTGATGGGTATATAAGCAATTGCTCTTCTTCTAGCTCTTAAAGAGTTGAGAAGAAGGCAAGCCTCGCACCGCCGTCGTCGTCGTCGCTCGGCTTCGGCTTCGGATTTGGATTTGGATTTTTATTTGGTCAAATGATCGATTGATTGATTAATATTTTGGACCAAATTTGTTTGTTAATAGTAAATATAAACAGAAATTTTATTAAATATTCGTTTTAATAACAGAATCTTCATATTTCAACCCAACTCTGGCTATAAATACAAATCCATCCTCGCAGATTTTCCATACGAATTTCTAAGTTCTTCTCCTTTCTTCTGGATTATTTTTTAACTTCAAAGAAAGCAAAAATAAGTGTGATTTGATACCGAACTTTGTGTTCGCTGAAACACTAGGGTTTGAAGTACCACTACACCAGTGTGTAATTTGTTCTATCCTGGAAGGAAATAATCTGTAACCTTGGGTACTAGGAGGAGATTAAATTCCTTAAGGAAACACTGTGAATTCAATGGGCTCGAATTCATTTTTGTTTCGTGTGCATTTCTGTTTATATGTTATTTTATTTTCTCCAGAATTAATTTACGAATACATATTACTAACAAGCTTAAGGAATTTAATCTTTTATTTTCTGTATTTGTGTTATATTTATTTTTCTGGAGATTAAAACCTTTGTGGTAATCTGCTCCATAGGAGATTAAAATCTGCGTAATTTTAACATTTGTTTGTGTCATTCTTTTACATAAATGACGAATGAAAACGGAAACCAAGTTGTTATGATGGTAACTTCCAATGCCTCAATGAGCCGAACAACACTGGCAGCATTGGCACCAGCGGAAAAACCCGAAAAATATTTCGGGATTGAATTCAAGCGCTGGAAGCAAAAGATGTTCTTCTACTTGACTACTTTAAGTCTGCAAAAGTTCATCAAGGAAGATGTTCTTGTGCTACCCGATGAAACTCCAAAGACTGAACGCTTTCTCGTGATTGAGGCGTAGAAGCATTCTGATTTTTTGTGCAAGAATTATATTCTTAGCGGACTAGAGGACACTTTGTATAACGTCTGCAGTGGCGTGGAGACTTCAAAAGAACTGTGGATTGCGCTTGAAAAGAAATACAAAACTAAAGATGTCAGGTTGAAGAAATTCGTTGCCGCTAAATTTTTGGACTACAAAATGGTAGATAACAAGTCTGTTATTACCCAAGTCCAGGAATCGCAAGTGATTATTCACGATCCCCTTGCTGAAGGTATAAGTAAAATTAATACTAATGTTGGTAGTATTAATTTTATTATGTTTACCTGTCACGACCCCAAATCCTAACTAGTCGTGATGGCGCCTATCGTGGAACTAGGCTAGACACTATCACATAATTTAGCAATTCCTTTAATAAAATTTACCAAAATCATTAATAATATTCCATAGCAAGCATAAAATTTCTCTAAGTTTTTAAACAAGCATAATATAATCTACCAGTCTAAAACCATCTGCCAGAATTGGAGTCAACTGATCACGAGCATTTAAGAATAAGACTAACACTACTAATGTCATAACACACTGTCTCAGAACAAAATACTAAATGAAGGAAGGGAATGGAGAAGTTGTGGACGCTGGACAGCTACCTCGAAATCCCAAAAGCGGACGCTGAACGGTCACAGATAACTACTGCTCAGAACCAGTACTTGGATCTGCACACAGGGGTGCAGGGAGTAATGATGAATACGCCAACTCGGTATTAATAAAAATAAATCAAGTCTGAAGACAACAAACACACAACAACAAAACACCAATCCACAAATAGTAAAATCTTGAGTCTCAATAAAGTATACATTTAGTACATATATTTGAAAACCAATTTCAGTAAAATCCTTTGAACAAGTATATTTTCCAATGTTTCTCAGTAAAACTCCCCAAAAGTATCAGTATGAAAGATGAAATGAATCATAATCAAAAGCTCAACAAAATATCATTTTAAACCGCCCCTCGGGCAAAATCATCACTCATAATCAATCCCTCAGCACCTCACTATCACTCAGTAACAGTCACTCAGCACCTCACAGTCACTCAGCTCACAGTCACTCAGCATCAGCCCCTCGGGAAACCTCACTGTCACGCATGCCTCCTAATCATTCATCACTCGGCACTCGCACTCAATAGGTACCTGCGCTCACTGGGGGTGTGTACAGACTTCGGAGGGGCTCCTACAGCCCAAGCGCTATAAACAAGCCAATTCATGGCATCAATCACTCTCAGGCACTCGGCCTATCTCATATCATAACATCCTCACAATATTGTCCCTCGGTCTCACTCAGTCAGACACTTACAACATGCCACTCAGGCCATAAATAAACGGGGTTCTCGACCCAATACAGTATTTCATTTCAAGAAATAACAATTTCAACAAATCTGAGTGTCAACAATTTAACAACAAAGACTGAGTGTAAAATCATGATCAAAATAGTGAGAATATCAGAAAATAGCCCCAATGAGTTAAAACAGATCGGTACTAGGCCCCAAACATGGCTTACAGCCCAAATATATCAAACCATAGTAATATTATTTAACATATGCTTTAAAAGCAGTTTCGCAACTCAATAGTTGCCTCAAAAGGAACATATTTTCAATTTTTCCAATTCGTACACGCCCCACACTCGTCATCCAGTGTGTGCGTCCCTCCAAAACCGTGAAAGGATGTAAAGTCCGGGGTTTCATTCCCTCAGGACAGGATTCAAAGACATTACTTACCTCAAACTAGCCCGAAAAGCTACTCCGCAACACGTTTTCCCCTCGAATCAACTTTCGAGTGCTCCAAATCTATCAAGTTCAGATTTATCACATCAAAATATGCTCGGGAAATGAAACCCAAACAAAAAATGTCAACTTTATGCACAAAGCCCGAATTTAGCCAAAACCCGACCCCCGGGCCCACGTCTCGGAACTCGACAAATTTTTTACCAAAATGATCATCATCATCTCACGATTTTGCACATATAAAGAACGCTGAAATCAGAGTCCAATTGACCCCTCAAATCACAAGGTCTCTTAAACTCAAGCCATAATCCTCTCTTTTCCACTAATTTTCCCCAATTAAACACTACTAATTAGGTCCTTAATCACATATCTAACTCAAATATAGGAAGAAATCACTTACCTGGTGTTGCTTGGTGAAAATACCTCCTTGAGCTCTCCAAAATCGTCCAAGCCAAATGAAAGAAATGGGCCAAAACTCGCTTTTAAAACAATCTGCCCAGGCTTCATCGAATTGTACCTTGCGTTGTGCAGGTTATACATCCTATTATAATTTTCCACTAATGTACACCTTCTATTAAAATGTCCATAACTCCTTGTAGAAATATCCAAATGACAAACGGTTTGAAGATATAGAAACTAGACTCGAAGATATTTCATTTGATAGGTTGTAAACCATATAACTCTTTATATATTCTGAGATATGAGCTTCCAAAGTTGGCTCCATGCATCAGTAAATTCTGTCGAAACTGTTTTACCAACCATTTTCAATCGATCATAACTTTTTGATCCAATGTCCAAATCATTAATGGTTTAACTTTCTGGAAACTAGAATGCAAGGGATACAACTTTTATGTTTTAAAAAATTTCAAATTCCTTTTAGATTTTGATATATATGCTTTCAAAGTTAGCTCTTCGATGCATTAGTTGCTGTTCAAAACAGATTTGCAGCAGAAATTTCAGCAGCTGTTTTGGCCCGAAATCCATTCTGTTAACCTTCCGAAATCCACCCGAGGCCCTCGGGACCTTAACCAATTATACCACCATGTCCCAAAACATGATACGAACTCGCTTGAGGCCTCAAATCACATCAAACAACGTAGAATTCATGAATCGCACCCCAATTCAATCTTAATAAACTTTAGAACTTGAAACTTCTACATTCGATGTCGAAACCTATCAAATCACGTCCGATTGACCTAAAATTTTGCACACAAGTCATATTCGACATTGTGGACCAACTCCAACTTTCGGAATTGGAATCCGACCCTGATATCAAAAAGTCAAACTCTTGGTCAAACTTCTCAAAACCTTCAAATTTCTATCTTTAGCCAAATGACTTCAAAATGACCTACGAACCTCCGAATCCACTTCCGATCGCGCTTCCAACTCCAGAATCACCATACGGAGCTAATCCCAGACTCGGAATCCCAAACGGACATCAATAACACCGAAATGGACTTCAACCCAGACTTATGAAATTTTTCTAAAATGCTAACTTCTACAATTTGTGCCGAAATGCTCCCGGGTCATCCAAAACCCGATCCGAACATACGCCCAAGTCCAAAATTATCATAAGAACCTGCTGGAACCTTCGAATCATGATTTTTAGGTCGTTTACCCAAAAATCAACTCTCCGATCAACTCTTATTATTTAAGCTTCGAAATGAGAATTTTTCTTTAATTTAAATTCTGAATCTTCCGAAAACTAAACTTGACCACACACGTGAGTCATAATACATATTGCGAAGCTACTCGAGACCTTAAGTCACTAAATAGAGCATAAATTCTTAAAACGATAAGCCGGGTTGTTACATTACTAATAGAATTTTCATTGAAGGTCTTGTCATCAATGAAGCATTCCAAGTAGCAGCGATGATTGAGAAGTTGCCTCTGAGAGTGGAAGGGCTTCAAAAATTATTTGAAACACAAATGCAAGGAGATGTCCCTTGAATATCTCATTGTTCGGTTGAGAATCGAAGAGGACAACAAAGATGTTGAAAAAAGAGAGGCCGTGGAAACTCAACAATAATGGGAGCAAACATTGTTGAGGATACTTCTCAAACTAAAAGAAAGGTGAAGCAGGCTTCAGGACCGAAAAGAAACCCAAGGAATAAGAGGTTCAATGGTAATTGCTACAATTATGAGAAAGTTGGACACAAATATACAGATTGTCTTGCTCCAAAGAAAGACAAGAAGAAGGGTCAAGCAAACATGGTTGAAAAGCACGAAGATGTTGATGACTTGTGTGCTATGATTTCTGAATGCCACCTAGTGGGAAATCCTAGGGAGTGGTGGATCGATTCTGGAGCCACTTGCCATGTTTGTTTTGTTAGAAAAGTTTCTGTTACATATGCTCTAGTTGGACCCGAAGAGACGCTTTCAATGGGAAATGCTGCAACTGCCAAGATTGAAGGATGTGGGAAGATATTTCTAAAATGACTTCCGGGAAAGTGGTGACTTTGAACAACGTCTTTCATGTTCCCGAGATTAGGGAGAATTTAGTCTATGTTGGACTTCTTTTTAAGAATGGTTTTAAATGTGTCTTTGTATCTGATAAGGTTGTAATAATTAAGAACGAAATGTTTGTAGGAAAAGGTCACCTCACTAAGGGCCTTTTCAAGCTGAATGTAATGGTTGTTGGGAATAATAATAAAATTTCAGCTTCATCTTACTTACTTGAGTCAAATGAATTATGGCATATACGTTTGGGTCATGTCAATTATAAAACCTTGCGGAAAATGATTAATTTGGAAGTATTGCCTAAGTTTGAATGCGACACATCAAAATGTCAAGTATGTGTGGAATCTAAGTATGTTAAACATACTTATAAGTCAGTTGAAAGAAATTCAAATCCTTTAGACTTAATTCACATAGATATTTGCGACATAAAGTCAATACCATCTCGCGGTGGAAAGAAGTATTTCATAACTTTTATTGACGATAGTACTCGATATTTCTACGTTTACTTGCTTAATAGTAAATATGAAGGAATAGACGCATTCAAGCAATACAAAACTGAAGTTGAAACGCACCTTAACAAGAAAATCAAAATGATAAGAAGGGATAGGGGTGGTGAATATGAATCTCCTTTTGAAGAAACGTGTTTAGAATATGGAATTATTCATCAAACAACGGACCCTTACATGCCCCAATCCAATGGGATTGCAGAAAGAAAGAATCGCTAAGATGATGAACGCATTGTTGATAAGTTCTGGTTTGCCACAGAACTTGTGGGGGAAGCCATTCTTACGGCTAACCGGATACTAAATCGAGTACCCCATATAAAAACACAATCCATTCCATATGAAAAATAAAAAGGAAGGAAGCCCAACTTGAATTATTTTAAAGTATGGGGGTGTTTGGCAAAAGTGCAAGTTCCTAAACCCAAAAGGGCAAAAATAGGACCGAAAACCGTTGATTGTGTTTCCATAGGATATGCGACCAATAGTAAATCATATCGATTTCTAGTTTATAAATCAGAAAATCCCGACATTCATAATAATACGGTTATAGAATCAGATAATGTTGAGTTCTTTGAAAATATATATCCGTATAGAAAGGAATGTGAGTCGATTGGTGAAGGATCTAAACGACCTCGGGAAGAACAAAAGAAAGTACATTTAATCAGGAGGATCCAAGATGTAGTAAATGTCAAAGAACGTCTACTTCATTTGGACCAGATTTTGTGACTTTCTTATTGAAGAATGAGCCTCAAACATTTAAAGAAGCTATGTCTTCTTAGGAATCATTGTTTTGGAAAGAGGCAGTAAATAGTGAAATAGAATCCATATTGAACAACCATACATGGGAATTGGTTGATCTTCCTCGTAGAAATAAATCGTTGGGTTCTAAATGGATCTTTAAGAGAAAGATGAAAGATGATGGCACTGTTGGAAAATATAAGCCAAGACTTGTGGTCAAATAGTATAGACAATGAGAATGTCTTGACTATTTTGATACATACTCTCCAGTTACAAGAATTACGTCCATACGAACGTTAGTAGAATTAGCTGCAGTTTATGGTCTTGAAATTTATCAAATGGATGTTAAGACGGCCTTCTTAAATGGAGAGTTGGAGGAAGAAATTTACATGGAACAACCTGAAGGGTTTGTGGTTCCAGGTAAAGAAAAGAAGGTATGTAGACTTGTTAAGTCCCTTTACGGACTAAAACAAGCACCCAAACAATGGCATGCGAAATTTGACCAAACAATGTTGTCAAATGGTTTTAACATAAATGAATGTGATAAATGTGTGTACATTAAAAATGATCCAAATCACATAGTCATTGTTTGTTTGTATGTGGATGATATGTTGATAATGAGTAATGACATTGCCAACATAAATGCGATTAAGTGTATGCTAACTGAAAAGTTTGATATGAAAGACTTGGGAGTTGCTGATTTAATTCTGAAAATTAAGATCCATAAGACTTCTCAAGGTCTGGCATTGTCACAATCTCATTATATTAAGACAGTACTTGAAAAATTCAAGCACCTGGGCTTTAAAGTTGCAAAGACTACAATTGACGTGAATCTTGTATTAGCAAAGAACAAAGGCCAAAGCATATCACAATTGAATTATTCTCGTGTGTTGGGATGCTTAATGTACATCATGAATTGCACACGGCTAGATATAGCTTGTGCTATAAGTAAGTTGAGTTGATATACGAGCAATCCAGGTCAATCTCATTGGATGGCAATGAAACGAGTTTTGGGGTATTTAGTACATACCCAGGACTTTGCTTTTCACTATAGTAAATATCCTGCGGTCATTGAGGGATACTGTGTTGCAAATTGGATCACCGGATCAACTGATTCCAAGTCCACAAGTGGATATGTATTCACTATTAGTGGAGGAGCGGTATCTCGGTCGTTGAGGGATACTGTGTTGCAAATTGGATCACCGGATCAACTAATTCCAAGTCCACAAGTGGATATGTATTCACTATTGGTGGAGGAGAGGTATCTTGGAAGTCGTCCAAACAAACTTGTATTGCCCGCTCTACAATGGAAGTTGAGTTCATAGCCTTAGATAAATCAGGTGAAGAAGCAGAATGGCTCCGTAATTTCTTGGAAGATATTCCATTTTGGCCCAAACCGTTGGCACCAATATGCATACATTACGATAGTAAAGCGGCAATTGGAAGGGCTGGGAGCGTTATGTATAACGGTGAATCTTGTCATATACGGAGAAGACATAAAACCTATAGGCAATTACTCTCTAGAGGAATTATCACGATTGACTGTGTAAAGTCAAGTGATAATGTGTCGGATCCACTTACAAAAGGCCTAACTAGAGAGGTAGTTGAGAAATCATCAAAGGGAATGGGACTATGGCCGAGAACAAGTCATAGTGGTGGTAACTCTACTTAGAAGACTGAGATCCCAAGATCTAGGTTCAAGGAGATCAAACAAAGTCATTAATGACGGTTCAACATTGTCAACTAAGCTTTTAGTCCATTCTCGTGATGAGACAATGTTCAGTACCAAGGATAAAGAATTAAGGATTTTTAATGATTTCTAAATTTGATATGGGGTATATCAAATAGTGTATATACGGGATGACACGTTTAGGAATCACCTATGTAAGTGTGAAGTGTTAGCCGCTTCAAGGAGAATTTTGCAAGGCCAATTCTCTATGCACTTATGAAACCAGGCGGTGTTCATGGCTGAAACGAACACAACAATGAGAACCAAAGACGGTTAAGGATTGGTTGTGTGACTTATGGTTGTCTAGGTATACACCAAAGTTCGACAGTTCAAAGATATAAAATCTACCGATTGATCGAGTATATCCGACATAAGTTCACTACGGAAAGTTCAAAGGGAAACCTACTTATCCAGATGCAATTAATCCTTACTTGCGAATCACGCAGTTTTTCATGCATATTTCCGTGATATAGACATTCCCCATTCATGTGGGGTATTGTTGGATTTTTAAGTATATTAATGCTTAAAAGAGGGTGAATGGGAAATGGAGGGAAAATGAAATATTTGAGTTTCATTTGAGATTCCCTCCTTGATGAAGAGACATTGTCTTATATTGGAAGAGGAAGAGGTTCTTAATGGATAGATAAGCAATTGCTCTTCTTCTAGATCTTAAAGAGTTGAGAAGAAGGCAAGCCTCGCGCCATCGTCGTCGTCGTTGCTCGGCTCGACTTCGTCTTCGGCTTCGGCTTCTGATTCGGATCCGGATAAGGATTCGATTCAGATTTGGATTTGGTCAAATGATCGATTGATTGATTATTATTTTTTTGTTTGTTAATAGTAAATATTAACAGAAATATTATTAAATATCCGTTTTAATAACAGAATATTAATATTAAATCCAAGAATATTAATATCAAAATCCAACCGTTTCCATTTTCCGTTTTCTGTTTTTATAACAGAAAATTAACTACCCTCTTCAATTTTCCCTCTTTATTGTTGAGTAAATAGTCATTTATGCTATGGCATTTATGCTATTGCCATTTTGCATAAACATCCATTCTGAAGAGTTGCACCTCTTCATATTTCAGCCCAACATTGGCTATAAATACAAGTCCATTCTCTCAAATTTTTCATACGAATTTCTGAGTTCTTCTCCTTTCTTCTGCATTATTTTTTAACTTCAAAGAAAGCAAAAGTAAGTGTGATTTGCTACCGAACTTTGTGTTCGCTGAAACACTGGGGTTTGAAGTACCGCTACACCAGTGTGTAATTCGTTCTATCCTGGAAGGAAATAATCCGTAACCTTGGGTTCTAGGAGGGGATTAAATTCCTTAAGAAAACATTGTGAATTCAATGGGCTCGAATTGATTTTTGTTTCGTGTGCATTTCTGTTTATATGTTATTTTATTTTCTCCACAATTAGTTTACGAATACAGATTACTAACAATCGGTTGGGAAAAACAGCATTCAATGAACAACCATACAAAGAATCTCTGTAATAATAGCCAACTGTTATGCAACCATCAATGACTATTTTATTCTCATTCAAGAGAAGTTTGATAATTTGAGGATCTTGTCTCCCTAAATAGATTTAAAATAGAAGAATTATTGTACATTAAAGGATATGAAATATTCGGTACGCAAAAGTTAAAATCAACTCTTATTCTATAAAAATGCTCTCTTTATTGCTTTATTCTTAAGAATGTTCTTGTTATTGCTATCGGAGAAGCTAATTCACAGCATATCTTGTATTTCCTTTAAGTTATTTTTGTAATCATTTTCTTATTCTTTATTATCTCATATTTCTGGATTAAATTAATTCACGTATTTATAAATCACGTTATAAACTCAACTATACCATAATACAGGTAGACAATATCACTATTGTTTGGCTTAATTGTAGAAAATGTAGACCTCTCCCTAAAGTGCTACTTGACAACAATTTCTTGAAAAGGATGTACTCTACTTAGTATTCTCTGTCAATAATAAAGCCAGAGGAGATCTAAGCACATCCAACTTATGCTTGTCAACATGGAAAAAGAACAAAAAAATATCACAGAAAGAGAATATTAGTGTACCAAAGTTCAAACAAATTCAGTGAAAGACACGTGTGGTTGGTAAAGTTGTTGTCGACCAGAAGATCACATATTCGAGCCATAAAATAATTTTTTGCAAAAATACAAGTTAAGACTGCATACAATAAATCTTTGTAATTCGGACCTTCTCTGAATCTCAGCTTAATGTATCAGATTTATTTTACACGTGTTTTTACATTATAATTGAGCTACTAATTAAGATTGACCTAAAACTAAGGAGTATCCTAAGCTCAACGTGTCCTTGCTAAATGATAACTCCAAAATTAATGGCCTAAGTGATTTTTAATTAATTTACTACTCATAAAAGTTCTCCCAAAAGGCCGACAGAAACTCTTTGAATAAAAAGACAAATAATAGTTGTCAATTGGTTTAGGAGGGGATCCTACATCTTTTTTACACATCGAAAATTTACTTTACACGTAAGATATCTGTCTTACATATAAAATATTTAAAATAATTATTTTCTTAAATTCAACATTATAAAGGGCATAATATATAAATAACACGTAACTTAATAATTAATGAGGGCAAATCTAATATAACGTGTGTTAAGTTTGGAACATCGTCTAGAAAAGGAATTTTGTCTCTATTCAACATTTTCTGTAATTTAGAAATTATTTTAAATGGAACGAAGAAAGTTATTTTTCTTCCTTTAATAAAAAATATCATTCAAGAAAATATTTTTTGATGTTTATTGTCAGAAAACTCAGAAACTTATATTAAATTATAGAAACAACTGTATGGCAAATTTGATGGTATTTTCCAAATTATAAATATTTATGATTTGTTTAAAATCACAATATTTATAATTCTTTTTTTATAAATTAATGTCTATCAAAATACATCACATAAAATAAAATAAGACAGGATAAAGTAATTTACAATTATTACCTGAAATGGATGGACTCAATTTAGTATTCTCTGTCAACAATAAAGCCAAAGAAATTCTAAGCACATTCAGCTTATGCTAGTCGACATGGAAAAAGACCCAAAAAAACATCAGACAGAAAATGGTATCAAATTAAAACTTAGTGTACTAATAATTAAGATTGGCCTTAAACTAAGGGGTATCCAATGTGTCCTCTACATTATAAATCCAAAAATATTAAAATAATTATATAATGGCTGACTAAGTTAGTTTTAGTTAATTTATTACTAGTACTAATTATTTTATATGTTCTTCCAAATTGACCGACAAAAACAGTTGCTGTTCCTTTTACCATTTCAATGCCCTTTTTATTGGTTTAATATTTGATCTTTTTTAATTTTTCTTTCTGCATTATAAATATGGAATTTTCCTGACATGGCACAAGGGAAATATTGGACATACTAATCCGGGGTGGAACCTTATCGACAATACATGAACCTAAAATAGCATAATGTGTTTACCTGAAAAACGAATAACAATTGAAATTATACTATGATTTTAAAAATATGTGATTTTATTTGATACAAACTGAGAGAGAACGTAAATAGATATTGAAATTAAATAAAAATAAAGCAAATCGAATGAGATATCTATTTTTGATCCTCGAGCTAGGCCGCCCTCGAATCAAGTAAGTATTTTACCGGAAAGTATGAACAGAATAACAACGTTTTGAGAGCTTAAGAAGATGATGTATTGCATTGTGTAACGTCAATATGATGATCTTTACAAATGATCAGACCGACTTTATATAGTAGGGAAATCCTAGTCTTGGTACAATTCTCAATATGGTAAGAAATCTCATGATTGGCTAATTAACCGGCATCTTCTTGATACGTACCGAGATTTTTGCCGTGATTCTCGCCCGATTATGGATATTTTGGTCTTCCGTTATTTGGCCCGGTAAGCTTTCCTCGATCTCTATCCTGTCTGGCTCCGATCTTAGCCGACCTCAATCTCGATCGGTCTCGAACTCAGCAGCCTAGCTTTACGTCGTGGTCCGATATAACATAAGGTCGAACCTTAGCCTGCCTCGTTCCAGATCAAGCCCGATTTTGACCGTATAGCTATTGTTTAGTGTTTACTATATGTTCTTTAAAAAAAACTAAAACCACCTTATAAAGCTACTAACATTATTGATAGAAATCTGTGTTTGTAAAATAATTCTGGAGAAAATTAAATAACATAGATTAAATGCCATAACATAATTGGCTATTAATCGATCGATCGATCATTTGGCCGAAGCCGAAGCCGACGACGACGGCGCGAGGCTTGTCTTTTTCTCAACTCTTTATGAGCTAGAATAAGAGCAATTGCTTATATACCCATCAAAAACTTTTTCCTCTTCCTATGTGGGACAATTAAGGAGGGAAACTCAAATATTACTCAAATATTTCATTTTCCCCTCCATTTCACATTCACCCTATTTTAAGCATTAATAAACCATTAAATGCTTAAAAATCTTAACAATTATTCTATTGAAATAAATAAAATTTAATTTTAAAGAGTTTAATTTTTATGTACTAATAACATAAAAAATCTAGTCCATTAAATTGCTTATAATTTAAGTACAAGTAAATCATTTAAATATTACAAATTGATGATTAACTTGGTAAAAATATTACACAATTAACTTGCTATTGCAGTTAAACTATAGTACCAATATTGTAAAAGTTTTGTTCCACTCTGAGTAGGGACAGAGCTATATAGAGCGAAGACATTCAATTAAATCCTCTACATAGGAAAATCATATTGTGCATTATTATGTTATGTATGAACTGTTGAATCATCTTAAAAAAAGAACAAGATTTCAGACAAAACATACGCAAAATTTGCCTTATGTCATAGGTTTAAATTTTAGGTGTGATATTTAAGTATTTTTGAAATTTTCTCTCTATAAATTTTTGACATCGTCACCGTATAAGTGTATAACACTAAAGCTTAATGTTTATTTTAAATGCTTTAAAAGGTTAAATGGAAGAGCTTAAAAAAGATACAGTTACAAGTAAGTAGGGGTGTTCAAGCTAACGGGAAAATCACACCAAATTGAAAAATCAAATCAAACGATTAAAAAATCCGACTAGATTTGATTTGACTTGGTTTGGTATCGAGTAAAAAACTCGAACCAAACCAATATATATTGAATTTTCTTTAAAAAATATTGAAATATTTGGGATCCTCTCATGTGTTAATATAGAAAGCGTACATTAACAAAAATTATTATTAGACGACTAGGAAAATAACTATCATGTATTACTAAAAAAATTCTCCTATTAGAATATTTTGATAGATCATATGTTTGTCAATTTTTTCAATACTTACTAAAGATATATTCACTTATCAAAACTTTATCTATAACTTTAATAAAGTAAAATTAGAATAATATTCATGTAACAAAAAAAACGAAAACCTGAAAAACCCGACAAAACCGAACCAATTCAAACTGATATATTAGTTTGATTTTGATAAAAATCGAATCAACCCGATCCATATACACCCTACAAGTAAGTCTTTTTAAAATGATATTTTTAATCTTAAATAAAATATGTTTTATGCTTTAACAGATAAATATGACTTGATGACATAGAATTTTCGTACATTAACAATATATAACTTAAATTCGAAAAGGAAAATGTAACGAAGAGTTCAGTTTCTTTTCTTAATTATTTTTCTTTTTCCGATGCGTCTCCAGTTTGAACTTTGCTCAATTTAAGGTTTTCAACTGTCAAACACTTCTTGGGCAGCGGGCAAGCTGCCCCAAATATTTCCTCATCAACCAATATAAATGAACTATTCGGTTTATTCCAATTCTCTCTATAGCATTCCATTTTCAACTAGCTTTTACCTTACTTTCCTATTTTTCTCTTCTTTTTTTCAATCCGTTTTGTGTCCGACTAATTCAGATTCGCACCGAATCTTTTTATTTCTACTCTATGTTTGAGAGTTCTAAATATTTTTAACCAACATATAGCGAATATTTTAGTTAATTTTTCACACCCTTTAATATAATGAGTCCTTCTAGTAGAAGAAGTACAAAAAAAATTCAACAGAAGAAGCAGCCATTGAAGAAAAATGAAGAGATATCAACTATTTCTCCTTGTAAAACTTCATTGAAGAATAATATTACTATGATTGATGGATCAAATAGTAGTAATGAATATTGTTGTTCAACTCCAAAAGCTAAGAGATATCAAATTCCAGAAATCAAGACTTGTCCACCAGCACCAATGAAGAAGAGAAGAATACTTTCAAAATCATGTAATACTAATTCATTGAAAAGAACTCCCATTTCTTTGTTCACTCCACCAGATTCAGACCTCTTTTTACTCTTTGCATTTAGGGATATTCCGGTTTGAGACATTTTTAATGTATTTGAAAAGTTCTACTACTTGTTAATTTCTATGGTAATCAACTATTTGGATTTTCTTTTTCGGATTTTGATGGTTTTTTGTTGATTTCTGCGATCAGTGGATAATAGACTCGTCCCTCTAGAATTTTCTTTTAAGATACTAATTAATGTTCAAAGTGGTGACATATGCCTGCCCAACACGCGCTCTTACCACTGCACCAAAGGCTTGATAGTTTATGATCCTAGTATAAGGTACTATGTTTGGTCTTTAAGGCTATTAAAATAATGACACCGTTTTGTGCAAATAATTTACTAATGATATATACGGATTATATTTAATTATTTAATAAAATGGACAATCCTAGACAAAAAGTGTCATCAGTACAGTGGTCGGGGGTACTTCTTAAAAATAGGGGTTACGCTATCGAACCTATTCCAGGATCTTTTCACAATGTATTTGCAGCACCCCACGCCCGGCCTCGAGAAGTTCGAAGCGAAATTTGAAGTTTGACTCCGAGGTGTATCCCTCGAGGGAGCATATCAAAGGTTCACTGTGGTCAACCTCGGGGCAGTACAAATCGATAATCCTTATGGAAAGGCGGAAAATTTCCAAGGGTATGTGATTGAGCAGACAAGGTCTACAAGAATAGTATGAGTCCGTACTGAGCCATTATACAGCTGTTACCAATAACACTTCTTTGTCATAATTAGACATGTACTATGTTGAGATTCCCCCTCTTATATAAAAGGGACCCCCTGTCATTTTGTAACACGTGAATATTCACTGCAATAGAACATTCTCTACTTTTCTTGCTCAACAATCGCTCCACTGATTTATTGCTCTTCATTTATTGTGTTCATTTATTGTTCTTCGTTTGTTATCTATTATTAACCGCCCTAACTAGACCTCGGGGTCCCCTGTTCCAGCCAGCTCGAGGCCCAGCCTTGTGATAGCATTGGTTTGCATATCTTATTTTCTTTACTTACATTAGCATATATCGCCTAACAACTAGTATTGAGATAAATCAGGTATTTTTAGAACCACAAAATCAAATATAATTGTTAACACCATTTTTCACGGTAAACAATTTGGCGCCCACCGTGAGGCTAAAAATAATAGTGATTGTTTTGGTGCTAGTTTTCTGAAAACACAAGTTATTTTTCACACTTTTCCTTGTCCAAGAATCTTTGATTTCAGGTCAAAAATGTCTAACTCAGCAAATGCACACGAAAACAACGGTCTTGAGCTTCATGGAGAGAACGGTGCAACTGCCTCAGTCGCCGGTGTGCCACCGCAAAACACTAGGGTGGGACCAGCACAAACCCCCGTCGATGTGGGCCCACGCAACGCTGTGCATGTCGGTGTTAGCTCTGATACGGGCGAAAGTGTGCGCGGAGAAAACCAACACGAAGCGCAAAGAACTCCATTTCGAGAGGGAAGAGAAGTTAGCCTACAAACCATTTTTGAGATGTTACAAGCACAGCAAATGGCTATTGCTCAGCTCAGCTCCTCGAGTCGAGCAAGTACCAGAGAGACCGAGCAACAATGGGTCAACAATGGACCCCGCTATTATGAAGATGCTCGAGGACCTCGCCAAAAGGGTAGAGTCGGGAGAAAAGAAGATAGAAGCTAACGACAAAAAGGTGGAAACCTATAACTCAAGGGTCGATCAGATCCCGGGTACACCCCCGATTCAGAAGGGTGTAGATTCAAAGAAGTTCGTGCATAAATCATTTCCATCGAGTGCGGCTCCGAAGCCCATCCCGAAGAAGTTCAGAATGCCTGATATCCCGAAGTATAACGGGACCACGGACCCCAATGAGCACATTACCACTTATACTTGTGCTGTGAAAGGGAATGACCTAAAGGATGACGAAATTGAGTCCGTCTTGTTGAAGAAATTTGGAGAAACACTGTCAAGGGGGGCTATGATGTGGTATCATCATCTACCCCCGAACTCGATAGATTCGTTTTCCATGTTGGCAGACTCTTTTGTGAAGGCACATGGAGGTGCCATCAAGGTTTCTACAAGGAAGTCTGACGTCTTCAAAATTAAACAAAGGGAGAACGAGATGCTGAGGGAATTTGTATCTAGATTTCAGATGGAGCGAATTGAATTACTACCGGTCTCCGATGACTGGGCACTACATGCCTTCACTTAGGGCTTGAACGAGCGAAGCTCAATAGCTTCGCAGCTAAAGAAAAACTTAGTTGAGTACCCTGCCGTGACTTGGGCAGATGTACACAACAGATATCAATCAAAGATCAGGGTTGAGGACGACCAATTGGGAGCCCCCTCAGGCTCAGTATATCCAAGCAAGCTCTTAGCAAAGGAATCAAGGTACACAGAAAGAGAGTCGAGGTCAAGCAAATAAAGGTATCAGCCATACGTCAAAGATCGAAGAGACACTTCGAGGCAGAATATACCTCGAAATGATCGGGGAATAGATCGAGGTCAAAATTCACGGCGACTTATCAGCAAGACCGGGTTTGACAGGCATTAGAGTCCAACGGAGGAACCCCAATTGTGGGAATACAACTTCAACATCGATGTCTCGGACATCGAATCAGCCATGGGTAAAATCAGGGATACCAGGTGGCCAAAGCTCGCGTAATCGGATCCTTCCCGAAGGAACCCCAACTTAATGTGCGAATACCACGACATTCACGGTCATAGGACCGAGGATTGTAGGCAGCTTCAAGAGGAGGTGGCTCGGCTGATCAACGAAGGTCACCTTCGCGAATTCCTCAACAATCAAGCCAAGAATTACTTTCGAGAAAGAGAGGCGAACAGGAAGAACGAACCAGAAGAACCTCAGCCCATCATCCACATGATCATTGGAAGAACCGACGTCCCACAGGGACCCATGTTCAAACGGACCAAAGTATCCATCGCAACTGAAAAGCAAACTCGGAGCTATATACCTGAGGATGCTCTCACATTCAGAGAAGAGGACATCAAGACCTTGTCTCAGCCACATAATAACGCCCTGGTAATTTCTTTTATCTTAAATAAATTTCAAGCTAAGCGTGTGCTCGTGGATCCAGGTAGCTCGACCAACATAATCAGGTCGAGGGTAGTGGAGAAGCTCGGACTTCTCGACCAAATCATACCCGCCTCTCGAGTCCTTAATGGATTCAACATGGCGAGTGAGACAACGAACGGGGAGATCATCCTCCCAGTCAACGTGGCCGGTACAAATCAAGACGCCGAATTTCATGTCTTCGAAGGCGACATGAGATACAATGCCTTACTTGGAAGGCCATGGATACACAGTATGAGGGCGGTGACATCAACCCTTAATCAAATGATGAAGTTTCCAACGAAGGACGGAGTAAAAATAGTGTACGGAGAGCAACATGCAGCAAGAGAAATGTTCGCAGTACACGACGTGGAGCCAGCATCAACGGCCTCTACATCGAAGGAGATAGAGGACAAGCAAACAACCGAATATCAACCGTAACCTACATCCTCGGTTGGATCCGAATGATCGAATAAAGGACCGTGTCGCGTGCTCGAAGCGATACCAAACAATTGAAACATATCGAGGGTTAAACGCTGTCATTGCTAAGGTATAACCTTCTCCCTTTTCATTTATGTTTTATGCTAACTCACTACAGATGTTCGATTAAGAGCAGTCGAAGCACCATCCATATCGAATACCATGGGTTTTAGAGCATGCGTTGCACTCTTTTTCCCTTGGATCGGGTTTTATCCCAAATGGGTTTTACCGGCAAG
>ML243230.1:2737-16615 GCA_005239495.1 Nicotiana undulata
GGGGGGAGGTCGTTGACTTAGGATTGAACCTAGGTTCTAACTCAATCATTAGACTTGAAAATTACTGGAATTTGGGTTTTTTGGTTTCTATTGTTTTGTGGAAGTTTACTGTGGGATGGTCACTTTAAAAAGAAAAAAGAAAGAAAGAAGAAAATTTTAGCGTGGAATATTTAGTTACAAATGAATCAGAAGTCAAGATGATAAAGAACATACTATGAGTAAAAATATGTAAATTGATACACCAGATTTATGCTTTGAACTTTATTAGAAAGAATGAATTTGGTCGCAGTTGTACCATCCATCCTATTAGTTAGACTGTTTGTTTGCCTTGATGTAGCTGTGCTGAACAAGGATGGCGCGGTATAGTTATCTTTTAACATTAGCTTGTTAGAAGTTAATGTTACCTACCTACCCGGTACTATGCTACTCGTGTATGATCATTCTCGGCGTATCATATCATAAAGACCGTTTCTTTGATGTTCTTTTCTTAGTTTTTAATGCTTTTAAAATTGAGGTCTTGAGTACTCTCCTGATGATTTTAATTTAAAGTATATTCAATTAATTCAGTTGTTACTTAATAAAATACTGTTTTTATTCTTGTGTCATATGGATTTGATTGTGATGAAGGCTCTTAATTTTCTTTGCTTTCCAACTTTTCTTTGTGCAGTCTTTTTACTTTAGGAAGCGGATTCGGATATGGATCCTGATGACAGTCTTAGTGAAGATCCCTGGACAAAGTCGTCTTCGGCTGGCAATGAATTACTGAAAATTGTGCCCTCAGATAACCAT
Organism: Nicotiana undulata; assembly: GCA_005239495.1. Classification (NCBI taxonomy): domain Eukaryota; kingdom Viridiplantae; phylum Streptophyta; class Magnoliopsida; order Solanales; family Solanaceae; genus Nicotiana; species Nicotiana undulata. The sequence continues at coordinate 3,527 of ML243230.1, forward strand.
TCATATACCAATTTTAATCTGCACGCGCAGAAGTGGGAAGGTTCCTCTCATTTGGATCAACAGACCAGGATTGAGCAACAGTTTTCGGGATTTACTCAACCGAAACATACATATCAGATGGATCAACATGGGAATCAGATGAATGAAAATCATGACTCAACCAGAACAAAGGACTGGGATCCAAGTACTTTGCTAAACAACCTTTCGTTTCTCGAGCAAAAGATTCATCAGCTCCAGGAACTAGTGCATCTGATTGTTGGGCGGAGAGGTCAGACTGGGCTTCAGGGAAATGACCTTATAGTTCAGCAGCAACAGTTAATCACAGCGGACCTTACTTCTATTATAGTCCAATTGGTATCAACTGCAGGAAGTCTTCTTCCAACTATGAAGCACACACTTTCCTCCGTGAGCCCTGCTGCTAGCCAACTTGTGCAGTTTGGTGGCGTCACAGTTCCTTCTGCAACATGTACTAATGGCGGGGGACTGCCATGTAATGATAGCAGTGTTACTAAAGTGGAAGATCAGTCAAACCACGTCGACCAGTTGAGAGATTGTGGGATTGAACAAAACCATGCTGTTGATGGACATGAATCAAAAGATGAAGATGAAGTTGAGGAAGAAGAGAACCTTCCTCCTGGTTCCTATGAGATTCTGCAGTTGGAGAAGGAGGAAATCCTTGCACCACATACTCACTTTTGCACAATTTGTGGCAAGGGATTTAAGAGGGATGCCAATTTGCGGATGCACATGAGAGGTCATGGTGATGAGTACAAGACTCCAGCAGCTCTTGCAAAGCCTCATAAAGAACCAAGCTCCGAGCCAACACTCATCAAAAGATATTCCTGTCCTTATGTTGGATGCAAGCGCAATAAGGAGCATAAGAAGTTTCAGCCTCTGAAGACCATCTTATGTGTGAAAAACCATTACAAGAGAACTCACTGTGAGAAAGCCTATACTTGCAGTAGATGTAATATAAAGAAATTTTCGGTTATTGCTGATCTTAAAACACATGAAAAGCATTGTGGCAAGGATAAATGGCTTTGTTCCTGCGGAACAACATTTTCTAGGAAAGATAAGCTTTTCGGACACATTGCACTTTTTCAAGGTCATACTCCTGCAGTTCCGCTGGATGAAACTAAAGGATCTGCTGGGACATCTGACCGAGGCCAAACAAGTGAAGTCACCATGAAAGCGCGACAAGAAGATTTTAAGGTAAATGCTTCACATGGCAATGAGTTTCAAGATCCTAGGGATATAAAAAGCGCTGCAGATGATCCAGGCAGTTATTTCTCGCCTTTGAACTTTGATACTAGCAATCTTAATGGGTTTCAAGAGTTCCCTCGACCACCATTTGACGAGTCAGATAGCTCATTTTCGTTTCTGCTATCTGGATCATGTGAATACCCTCCTCACAAGGCTGCAAAATATATGAGTTCTACTGAACTGGAATAACATCAACCAGTATTCAATTTGTATTTGATTCAGTGTAGCTATCTATTCTATCATCATGTCATTGGTTTCTCAGAATAACTAAAATTGTTTTTCTTAAAATTTTTAGTATCATTGTTGCTATGAGTTTGTTCAATTGCAGCAAGTAAAAAAGGATAACTCGTAAACTGGTTAAAGCAGTTTTACCGAAGATTAAGCTCATACAACCTTTACAAGAATTGATACCAGAACTAATAACTTCAAGGGAATTACTTTCCGTTTAGCAGCAAATCAGATGATAATATAATTTTCCACCAAACTGTATACATAAATTTCTATCTTCTTCTTTTTTCTATTTTTTCTTTTGTTTTTTTTGGGGGTGGTGGTTTGTTAATAAAACAAAGAAAGAGAGTGGACTAAACTACCCAGATTTGCACAAAAATAGCAAACAACCAAAAAAAAGTGAACTAAAGATTTATTAATTACCCCTATTTTCACAAAAAAAGAAATAAGAGAAGCAAACAGCCATTTTATTGCAATAACAAAAAGTTCCAAAAATAGTGAAACATTAGCACTTGAGAGCTTCAGCAAACAGCTAACTAATTGGTTCAGCTGGCTGAACGTATGTGCCTATAATGAGAATTATGGAGCAATATGAGCTTCAGCCCTTTTGCAGCTTCTCCTGTCCTTTTTGGAGGGCAACGGTGGTATGTTTCCCTAAGAACAAAGTCATCCTCGCATGACCAAGTCCTTCCCCTAGGAGAACTGTCCTTCCAAAAAAACCGCTCAGAGAATGGGTTCACTAAGCTCTCACGAAACTCTTCTGCTGTCTCACAGTTCAAACCCTGCGCGTCAATTAACATTAGGTAAAAGAATTCATCACGTACAGCTTTTAGTTTTCGAAAATTGAATATTGAAAAGGTAGAATGGTTGGGTCCAAATGGTCTTACTTCTGCCATGGCCATGATTTTCATGGTAAGATCATTGCTAAGGAGGACGAGTTGTCCGTTCATGTTGGTTCTTTTGAAGAAGAGGGCATATTCAAGGATATGATCTTCTGCTGTGGGCGAGGCAGATCCCATTAGACCACTATGTGGAGAAAATGGAAGAGAACCACCAATAGGGCACATGCCATTCTCCTCACTGAACAAACACAATGGAGCAGTAGCAGGAGGAGTTGGCGCCACTGATCTTGTTTCTTCTGCGCAACTCTGTACATGAATCCATGACTTTGCATTTACCATGCAGTCTTCTATCCATTCTAATGCTGCAGATACCTCTGTTGTCCTTCTAAACAAACTAGCACGCCTCTTCATGCAATCCAATTCTCTTATAACTGTTAACAATGAGGGTAATGATCAGGCATTCTAGACCAATATGATGGACATATTTGAAAATGATGGAACTTTCAGGGGTAATTCAGTACCGGTTCTTGGTATTATCAGGTATGTCCCCTTGAGACCTTGCAGCAGCTGCAAACTTTTCCTTGATTCTTTATTCAGCAAAGAACCAGTGTCTACTACCATGGTCCACGTCCTATTCTGTTCCACAACACTGTTATTCTGCAAGATAAATTTTAAGAGACAAATTAGAGATCTTCATGTTTCTACATTTACACCAGAGTCAAACTAATAGTTAAACTTGTAAGGTTTGAACAAAGAAGAACGCTTGAATAACATTTAGCTAATCCTTTGAACCAACAAATTTGCTGTGTGAATCAACTTGTCTCAAAGAATATAGTGGAAAAGAAACTAAAAAAAAAGCAACCAGAAGAAATGCGTCCTAGCCAAAATCATTTCAAGAAGACTTGTCCAAATCTATGACCTCTCAGAATCTAATGACAAGTACTGCAGCTTGGAAACATGCCTCTGTCTATGCTAGATCTTAGAATAAAAATGCGTTTTCAGCATAAAAGTTTGATATTGAACTTACAGAGAAGAGGCATGCCTCCTTAGTCTCTCGATACTTGATAGGACTGTCACTCAACTTAACGTCCTCATGTGGAGATACTGAGCTGGTCTTTGCGGGGCTGTTCACGAAAAGTGACTGAAAAGGCACTCTACTAATTCTGTTCTTCACTGTGTTTACCTCCGATCTCTCTAGATTTCTGGAAGCAAGGTTTGGAGTTCCATTTTGATGGAATATGGAATCAACTACACTGTTCAGAGGAAATTTAAACGCTTCTAGATGCTGAACATCTTCCAACATTGCTATTTTCTTCATTGATCTCATAAAATGAGTACCAGGTGTCATATTTTCTTTACCTGGAGTGAACATTTCTTCATCATTGTCATCCATATCAGACCATGTTGATTTAGTAGTTGATCCTAGCTTCTCTTTTTTGTGGGATACAAGACCTTCAGCTCGACTAGCCATTGGCTCAACTACATTTTTCAGAGATGAAGAATTAAAGGGTTTTGGATGCTTAACTTGATGCTGGCTTCCCATCTTCTTCATCGTCCTCAGCAAACGAGTGTTTGGTGTCTTATTCTCCTTGTCCGGAGTGAAAATCTCTTGGTTCTCATCCATATTAGAAAGCACAGACTTACTATCTGATCCATTTGTCATCTCAGAAAGACACGATTTCTTCATGGATCCAAGGAAGAGAGAACTAGGAGTACTGTTCTCTTTGTCAGGAGTAAAGACCTCTTTCTCGTTATCCTTGTTTCCACTAGCAAAAAGATCTTTAGAAACTGATTTAATTCCTGCTCTTTCATGATTAAGCGACTCAACTTCAGTTTCCATGTCAACTTTTTCATTCATTGCCCTATCTCTACCAGTTTGAATCTGAACACTGAAAAGTTTTCCCCTTCTGGACCAAATGCTTGAACATCTTTGCGATGATCTTTCCGGGGTACCATCTACTGCATTTTCGGTTTTGGTCTGTTCTGAGACAAGAAGCGCTTCTGGTGCACTATTTTCATTGTCAGGTTGGTAAGAAGCAGGCTCTTTTTCATGGATATTCCCAGGTAGATTATTTCTGTTTGCTGCCTCGTATTTATCAGGAAATGGAGAACTCATTTGCTCAAGCAGTGGAGGAGCTGGTGGGGTCAAACTACTCACACGTGGTAACGAACTCATACCAGAAAATGATGAGTCTAGACCCTGCACCATATCATCATCCTCTTTCTGGATTTGGTCATTCTGGGGAGAAAAGCCACTCTCCTCCTAGAGAATCAATAAATGCACATTGCACAACAAGGCAAAGAATAAAAATTGGAGCAAACAAAAAAGAAAAAAGAAAATGGAGTTACTGCACCATAATTCTGAAACTGCTTCAGCTCACCTGATGTTGTTCCTCCTGTGTGTTTTCTGGTACAAATGGATTCTCCATATCATATGCGCGGCTGATTGGAACCCAGTGAAGCCTGTAAACCCTGCTTGAACCTCCAAGCTGCATCCTATCACCTTCTTTCAACTCTACTGGAGCTCCTGACTCGATTTTCTTACCAGAAATCCATGTCCCATGAACTACAAAGGACAAGATGAAATGACCTTACTGATTAACAAAGAAGCAAGATGAAATGTCTAAACAAGACTGCATTTGAAAGAAAAGGATAGAGAGAGGCTTTGACATGAGTAGTTATGTCTTAAATATTAAATCAATTGGGAAAAATGGTTGAAGCTTGAAAGACACACATGATAATAATAGCCAACAAGATTTCAAGAGTTAAAAGTTCACATGCTCTTACAAGAACATGCACTTGCTCGAAGACACTTGCTGAATTTTAACAAGTTCAAAAAACAGATATATCGTAGTCTGTTACAGACTCATAAAACCCCATTTCAACAACTAAAATACTGTCACAATCAAGATATGGATAGAGATTTCGTAAATTCTTCACATAATTCACGAATCTTGTCATCATCAAGAAAAATGCAACAATAATTCTAAAATTGAAAGATGACACATTGATAAAGACAATCAAACGCAAAAAGAAGAAACTATAGAAACCCTCAAGAATTCAAGAATTTAGACCTTCTCATTGAGTTCAAGAACCATATATGAGGATTAGAATGAATCTGCTGCAACCAAGAGTAAGATAAAATTCAAGAAAATAACTCAAATTACCATCACAAATCAAGAAGATTATTTTTAAATAGCAGACTATAAAATGATGTTTCAAGAACCATATATGATAATGTTACAAACTGGAAAACCCCTAATTGATTTTTCAAAATGCAAACTTTAGAGAAGAAGAAGAAGGGAAGAGTACCTGAAGAGAGATCAGTAACAGAGAGGGAGAGAGAGGAGGGTTTAGAGTGAATACGGAGGTGAAATCTGCTGATGCTTGGATGTTCCAACGTAATGTTACAATCTGGATGTCTACCAACCACCAAAATCTCTTCAAATTCTTCTGTTTCTTCATTTGAAGAAGAAGATGAAGGGGAGTTGTCAAGGAGGAAAATGTTCTTGAGAATGGCACCGTTCTTTAGCACTGTAAACACTGGAATTTTCTTCTCTTCTTTATTCTCTAAAATGGGTTGAGCTTCCTGCTTGTCTGCCATGAGATCAAGAATGAAGAACTGTGTGTGTATATGTGTTTTGGGGTGGAAATGAGAAGAGGGTTTTGAATATAATCTTGAAAAAGGTGACCGTTAGAGAGGGAAGGGAGGGAGGGAATACAATTTTTGTGTGAAAGAAACGGCTAATTATCCCATTAATAGCGGTATTATTACAATGCTTTTTTTGTAATTTGTTTGGCTCTAATCCTCTCCAATCCCGTTTCTTGAGAGGAGTAACTTATTGAGATTCACTTTTCTTATAATTTCTAAATGATGTTAAGGAAGCTGAAATTCATGCTTCCATTGATTGGAGTTGTAATGTCCTATTTTAATTTGAAAAGGTAGATTACACTTGACCAATTTTAACAATGATATTTGTCTAAGAATATGTCAAATTTGGAATACCATAATAGGATATTGTCAAATTAGGATAAAACTATCAGCGTATGAATAAGGTTTTAGTTTTATATACCTAAACAGTAAACAAAAAAATTATAGTAAATTTTGATTCCAAATTAACTTAGAAAAATTTATGTGGGATTGAAGGAGTTGATTTACAAATGCCTTCGGGAATATCTTGATAAGTAGGGTGGCAATCGGTCGGTTCAGTTCGGTTATGAATATTATCGGTTTACCATAAGGGTTATCAGTTTACAAATATGATAAATCGATAACCAAACCGATAAGATATTAGCTATCGGTTATCGATCATTATTTTCGGTTATCGGTTTACCCGATAAGATAACTCAATCTAGAGTTAAGCAACAAAGAGAAGACAATTCACTCGAGTTAAGCAAAAAAGAGAAGAATTCACATATAGTATACTACCCAATTCTGCGTTCTAGCCACAACTAATATCTGAAGAATGTTCCATTTTGACAAATTCATGACCTGTGCAATCTCAAAAATTGATACTACAACTCCACAAGCATTTCATCTCCATTTCACTGAAAATATTAGTTAACAGGAACATAAATTATAATTTTTTGGTTTCTTGCCAAACCATAATCAAGAGATCAATCATTTTCCAGAGTCCAATTGTAGCAAGAGCAACAAGAGTACTAGTAATTCAAAAGTTGTCCAAACACAACTGAAATAGTGTTAATTCTTCAACAACAGTTGTCCAAATACATTAATAACAATACAAAGTAGTAGCAATTTCACCTTAAAATTAACAAGTACAAACATAGTACTAAAACATGCACAAAATAAAGAATTGAAAACCATAAAAAATCGTATATTTTTATTATCGAACTCTACTGTATAACTCAAAAGAAAGGAACGAAATTTGTTCTTAACAAAGAAGTAATTTTGGAATACAAACTTACGTTAAGATTCTAAGAATGTGGTTGTACTTTGAAATTTGAAGAAGAACTGTTCAAAAATTGAATCAGAGTTTGAAGAGTGAACATTGAAACTTCAATCATGAATGCGGTTGGGAAAATTAGGAGAAAAAGAGAGCATGAAGCCCTAGAAATTGGGTAAAATCCTAATTTTATTAAATCTTATTGGGTTATCGGTTAACCCGTTAAGAAATTGGACAATCCGTGGCCCGAACCGATAACCTAATAGTGAAAAAATACAAAACCGTTACCGAACTATAACCTAATAACCCGATATCGATACCCCAATAAGCTTTTTTCGGTTCGGACTATCGGTTATACCTGATATATGCCCAGCCCTATCCCAAAGAACTAAAAGCTGGATTTTCGTGAGCCTCCTTTTTTACCCAGAAAATTGAATCCTTTTGGATTGACAAAAAAATTGACTTTTAAGGACAAATGCTTAAAAGCACTTCTTAAGTGCCGGAGGTTGTTTTAAAAATAAGCAATTATGTGTTTAGATAAAAATGCTGAACCCGAAAAAAAATTATTGAAGTGTTTGGTAAATAAGTGTTGTTAAACACTCTTTTCTATTAAAATGACTATAATATCTTTAAATATGTTAGCACTCTCAAAGCCTGGTTACTACAGTATTTTATTCCACCATTTTCAACTATATAATTTTTAGTAAAAGGAAATTGAGAGCCACTAACTAAACAAAAAAATATTTTCAAAAAAATAAAAAATTAATATTGTGAACTGATGCTATGCAGAGGAGGACAATTTTTTTTGATTTTTGAAAAGGACTCAATCCAAAATCCTTTTCCCTTAGATAACTAAGATTCTGCATTGTCTAGTCTAGTAACTATCATATACAAAAGCTTTCCTATGAGATTTTGATATCCTTTAACGTCCACCATAGAATCATTTATTTGCACTCCAGTTCCTTTATCATGCTATACTGAAGTCATTTTTTGAATAATCTCCAAGGGTGTGACTGTAGGCTTTCCTCCACTCAGTCCCAACTATGAAATCAACTCCAAAGTATACTTCCTTTGATTCAATAGAATTTCGTGTTATGATCTCAAAACCTCTATGCCTAAGAAGTATCTCAACTCACCAAGATTCTTGACATTGAATTGCTGATGCAATACTTCTTCGGCTTCATTAATCATGATGCTTCCACTCTCAATAATGAGCAAGCCATCCACATATATTAGGATAATGACAATGTCATTTCCAGTTTTTTTGGTAAATATGGAGTAATCAAAAGCACTCTGATGAAACCTGCATTCAGTAATGCTTTTGTAAGCTTCATATTCAATTGTCTTGATGCATGCTTGAGTCCATATAAGGACTTCATAATCTGCATACATTCTTCTCCCCCTACTTTTGAAAACCCTATGGCAAGTCCATGTACACTTCTTCATACAGATCTTCCTGAATAAATGCATTGAACACATCCATTTGGTGAAGCTTCCAATATTTGGAGGTTGTAACAGCTATCATTGATATCACAGTCACCATTTTGGCCACTGGAGAGAATGTCTCATGATAGTCCAAACCTTCCTGTTGATTGTATCTTTTACTACAAGTCTTGCCTTAAATCTTTCCACTTCTCCATTTGATTTGTATTTTATTTTGTACACCTACCTAGAGCCAATAGTGGACTTCCAGCAGGTAGGGTCACCACATCCCAAGTTCTGTTATCCTCTAAAGCCTTCACCTCTTGTTGCATTGCTTCTATCCACCTCTTGTCTTGTGCTACCTCCTTGAAGGATTGTGGCTCCTTCATTACTGAGAATGCATGCAAGTAGTCTCTGTATTTTTGAGTCACATTGTCATAAGACAAGTAGTTAGAAATAGAATATGCAACGCACACTGGGGGTATTTTTGTTTCTTTGTGATATAATCTTGCATCCATATGGGTGGAAGTGCCTTCAGATGATGAAAATCCTTGCAAGGTTGGATCACCTGAATTTTCTTCAGCAAGATGTGTGGATTCCTCAACTAAATCTTCAGGTGCTGCAGATTCCATCGCCTCCTCTAGCTTCTCATATTCTTCTGTTAGACCTTCAACTTCTCTTTCATCGGCCCATATTGATTTGTGTGATCCTCAAGTTCTGATGCTTGTTCCACTTATATAGTCATACCAGAACTTCTGCTGCCTTATTATTCTCCTATGAGATGTTCACTTCTACAACATGTCCACTTTTCTGTTGAGTGCATAGAAAATCATCTTGATTCTCCATTGTTGTGTGTGGATGGTTTTGTAGTTGAGGCTCTTTGAAGGGAAAATAGATTCCGTGAAGGTAACATATCTGCTGACAAAAAAATAGTTAGTCTGCAAATCAAGTAGCCTATATCCCTTTCGTGTAGAGGAATAACCCAAAAACACTGCTCACTCAGCTCTAGGGGCAAACTTATCCTCCTTCACCAAGTTTGTAGCATAACATAAGCAACCAAATATCCTTAGGTGATCAAGTGATGGTTTTCTCTTATGTAGTAGCTCATAGGGACTCCAACCATCTAATAGTTTAGAAGGTAGTCTTATGTAAACAACAATTTGCACACACTCACCCCAAAATCTTTTTCTTAAATTTGCCTAGAATTTTAATGCCCTTGCAATGTCTAATATGTGTCTATGCTTTCTCTCCACAACTTCATTTTGTTGTGGAGTGTAATCACAACTACTATGATGAATCACACCATGATCCTGTAGAAGATTGTTCCATTGGTTGTTAAATAATACAATTCCATTGTCAGTTCGAATCACCTTAACAAAAGTACCAAATCGATTCTTAACCATGCACAAAAATTGCTTTAAGAAAATAATGGTTTCACTCTTCAATTGCATTAGAAATATCCAAGTTGCTCTTGAGTAGTCATCTACAATAGTAAGATAATAGTATTTTCTATCATGATTTGTCACTCTATATGGCCCCAAACATCCATGTGTACAAGTTCAAATGCTCTAGTACTCTTTTGTTCACTACCAGGAAAGGCAGGCCTAGACTGCTTTGCCATAGGGCATACATAATACTAATTATGTAAGCTACTGTCTACTTTATTCTTTAGGAATGAAATGTGTTGCAAGAATGGTATTTAATCATGTCCTAGCCTCATATGTCGTAGCCAGCTTGAATCTCCAGCTCTTCTTGCATGCCTAACTGTAGCTGCTAAGTATCTTACTCCTCTTCCTTTCAGTAAGTACAGTCTCTCACTTTCCTTAGAAATTTCCCTCACCTTGACATTGTAGAGGTACTGAAACACACATAACTCAGGCAAGAAAATGGTAGCACATGACGATCTCTTGTTAACTTTGACACTAACACCAAGTTAAACTTAAAATCTGGTACATGAAGAACATTTTTTAATATGAAATCAGCCGACAACTGTGAATTAGCAACATGATTAGTATCAGTACTAGTTCCATTAGGAAACTTCACTGAATCCCTTTTATGCTTGTCAATTCCTTGAACATTACTCAATAAGTTCATCGTAGAAGCTATATGGTGTGTGGCACCTGAGTTAACTATCCATTCATTCGGATGCATACATGAGGAAAATGAAACAATTGTACATGCCATATGAGCCTGTGTTTGTGTTGGTGTATCACTGGGTCCTTCCTTGTCGAGTAAGCTCAGAATCTGTTGGTATTGTGCCTCAGTGAAGAAATAAGCACCACCTCTACTCTCTGAATTCCTTAGTGCATGCGGTCCTTTCACATTATTGGCTACTGTGAGGATTCCTCTAGATTGACGTCCTCTCTTCATCTTGAAGTCATCCGAATACCCAATGATTTCCTAACAATTCTTTTTAGAGTTGTATAGGGTAAAATATGCTATGTTACATGGCCATATAAAAGAGGGACACATGGAACCTAAAGCAGGGGATAATTAAAACCGAAGGCAATTGTCCATCTGTCACCGGAAAGAGTGACACTCATAAAGATGCAATAAATACCCTCCGCCCGGTAGAATTTAATTGAGAATATTTCACAGCATTTAGTGCACTACTCGTTACAGATAATTTGTCATTTATGCTCACCGTTACACATTCTTCAATGGCCCTCATAATTGACATTAAAGAAGGACATGATCCTAGGACCTTGTTCCTTAGGTGCATCTATAAATAGTAAACTCTATTATCATTGTAAAGGACATGACTCTTCTGGAAAACTTATGCTATAATTGATTAAAAACTTTATACAATTTTACTTTCTTGTTCCTTGATTTCATCAAGGTTTTGCCCAGAAGCTCTGCCCCCCAAAATTACTGTTTTTCGTGATTTTATCTTCATTCCAAGGCCAAGTATTGCGTATTTCTTTAATTATTTCTGGATCAAATTAATTCATTTGTCTAGAAACCATGTATAAATTCAACTGTAATGTTTTACGGCTAAATAATTTGGCGTCCACTGTGGGGCCTAGGCAGCCGTGTAATTAAGTTGATCCTTTCCTCTTTTACTAATGTGTTTTGATTATTTGTCTTAGCAAAAAATCAAAAGAAATGGCTGATAATGTTGTTAACACCACATACAACCCTGAGGTTCAAGGAGACCAAACCTCATCTCGAGGATTCAATCAGTGACATCCACAATGAGGGGAACGATGCCATGCCGGTCCATGACAGGCGGTACCCACGACATGTTCGGGAAGAAACTCCCGATGATGCTGAAGAGGAGCATGTTGTTGATGACGATAAGGTTATGACGAAGTTGAATCAGGTGTTATAGGTGGCTTCTAGTAACGTGAATAGACGAGGTTTAGTTCCTCTCGGCGCTCCCGCAAATCAAACAACACAGAGAGTTGGCAACAACACCCCGAGGGGCGAGGTTGGTTTCGATGGGGCTGGGGGGAGCGGATCCGGCCCCAATAACAAAAACAATCCCTTCAAGAATGAACTCTTACAGTTTATGAGAGAAGTGAACACATGCATGGACCAAATCATGGGTGCACCACCGATGCCAAAAGGTCCGGACTCAAATAAGCGTACTCAGTTGCCGTACAAACCCATCGCGATACTAGAATTAATTCTGAAGTGGTTTAAACTGCCCGACGTACCAAAGTATGATGGAACTTCAGACACTCAGGAGCATATTACCACCTATACTACCGCGGCAAAGGGGAATGATTTAGCTCCTCATGAGATTGAATATGTTTTACTGAAGAAATATGGAGAGACTCTCACGAGGGGAGACTTGGCGTGGTATTCACTGTTACCCGAGCACTCCATAGATTCCTTTGAGATGGTCGCAGATTATTTCATTAAGGCTCATGCGGGGGCTTGAAAAGTGTAGGCGACATATTCAGAGTTTGTTACCTGTTTCCAAAAGGAGAGGATGTTGCTCCCGGCTGTTCAAGATGAATGGGCGGCTAAAATATTCACCAAGGGTCTAAATTCAAGAAGTTCAGACGCTTCCGGAAAACTAAAGGAAAACTTTCTTGAGTTTCAAGCAACGACTTGGACGAATGTTCAAAACCGGTATGAGTCAAAGATAAGGATCAAAGATGATCAAATTGGCTTCCCGTCGTCGGCAAAATGACGGGAGAAGAATAGAGAAAAAACCATAAGACGATTTTGATATGGACAGACGGTCTTCAAGGGGCCGGTTTTTTCCCTACAAACGGACCGAAGGCCGCGACGAAGGCTTCCGGTCAATGAATAGGTTCTCCACCGACAGAAAGACTGATCGCGATCGGAACAATAGATCATTATAGGACAAAGAAACATCAGGTACACGGGATCCTTCCTACCCAGGCTATCAGAATACAGTTTCAACATCAGTGTAGTAGAGTTGGTATCAGCTATGATCTTCGGGGGGGGGGGGG
>ML243232.1:17402-38808 GCA_005239495.1 Nicotiana undulata
CGGAACATGGAACAGTTGAAATGTATAAGTACCAACAGGAATTAACATCTTTGAACAAGTAATTAAACAGAAACGACACGACATGTCCCCTCGTGCTATAACCTCGCAAACAATCGGCACGGAATGTCCCCTCGTGCATAAATAATAATCACTCAGCACGAAATGTCCGCTCGTGCATAACCTCACAATCACTCGGCACGGAATGTCCCCTCGTGCATAACATATGTAAAAGCAACAATTGACAGGAAAGACAATAATAAGAAACCTCAAATGTACAGAAATAGTCAACAAGTATTCTACCGTCCCGGCAAGGGACTCAGCTATAACCAATCTCACTCAGAGGTATAATTTTAACAAATGATCCTCAACCGGACGAATAATCAATAACAATCTACATCATGAAATATCCTCAATGTATCGCTTCCACAATGAAAATTAATTCATTACACAGAGAATATCAAAGAACACTATATAAATCATCAAGTTCGACTCACGGGCATGCTCGACCACAACATATAGGTACCCGTCACCTTACCTATACGTTGGACATGGATTAACACATAGCAAATAAGACTTTATACCTAATCCCTCAAGCTAAGGTTAGGAAAAACACTTACCTCGGCTCCAAGAATGTAAATCAAGCCTCTAACACCGCTTTTCCTCTCGAATCCGACTCTGAAACATTCGTATCTAAACATAATCAACTCAATAATATCAATAATTATTCCACAATTCAATTCCAAAGCCTAATTATAGATTTTCCAACATTCTTCCAAAATTTCAAAAATTTGACCCCGGGCCCGCTTGGTCCAAACACGAGGTTCGGACCAAAACTCGATCACCCATTCTCCCACGAGCTTGAACATACAATTTGTTTTGAAATCCGACCCCAAAATGAGGTCAAATTCCCAAAAATTCAAAAAGCCCTAACTCTACCCAATTCCCCAATTCTACCTTTGATTTTATATTTTTAGGCTTAGAGTCTAATAGATATTGATGAAAAATGGAAGAAAACAATGTTAGAATCACTTACCTAAGAGGTTATGGTGGAAGAATTCTTCAAGGGTCTCTTATGGGGTTTGGAGAAGAAGGGGGTTGTGAAGTTTTGTAAAACACCGTAATGAACATTCTGATTTTTGGACTTTTTAATAACTGGGCAAAACTGGCCTTCGCGATCGCGACAAGTCTCCTGCGATCGCGGAGAGTACCGGACCTAGGCAACTGCGATCACGAAGAAATGAGTGCGATCGCAGAGAGTACTGGACAATGACCCTCGCGATCGCGACCAAGCAACCGCATTCTCGTAGCGGGAAGAACTACCCAGCCCCTAGATCCTTTTAACGCTATGCGATCGCGTGTGGCCCCTTGCGGTCGCGTAGAGCAATACCCCCAGGCTCCGCGATCGCATCCTGGGCCCTGCGTTCGCGTAGGGTTATTTCCCCACCCCCAGCCACTTGAACATCGCGATCGCGTGAATTGCACCGCGATCGTGAAGGGTAAGTCACAGTACACCAGAACAGCAACAAGACACCAGATTTTTAGCCTAAGAAACACCCCGACGCCTATCCGAAACTCACCCGAGCCCTCGGACTCAAAACCAAATATACACACAACCTCATAACCATCCTATGGACTTATTCGAGTAATCAAAACACCAAAATAACATCGTAAACATCGAATTAAACCTCAAAATCTATGGAAATTCTCAAAACTTCATTAACTTTCAAATTTTTCATTTTTAGTCTGAATCACCTCAAACTGAGTCTGTTTCTTACCAAATTTCACAGGTAACTCATATAACACATATTGAACCTGTTCCGGGCTCCGGAACCATAATACGGGCCCGGTAACACAGGTTTCACATCAAATCTCATTTTCAAAAACCTTTATATTTTTCAAAAAATAATTTTCTTTAAAAATTCATTTCTCGGACTTGGGACCTCGAAATTTGATTCTGGGCATACGTCCAACTCCCATATTTTCCTACGAACCCTCCGGGACCGTCAAATCATGGGTCCAGGTCCGTTTACCAAAAATGTTGACCAAAGTCAACTTTATTCAAATAATTATTGTAAACTCATTTTTTTAAATCAATTTTCCACATAAAGGCTTCCCGGCTATGCGTCCGGACTGTGCACGCACATCGAAGTGAGATATACGGAGGCTTTCTGGGCCTCAAAATACAGATTTAGTTAAAATTACACGGGATGACCCTTTGGATCATCACAATAACTCAACCCATTCTCATGATGCAAACAATGTTAAAAAATTGAGGTAAATCATTAAGGCTTTTTGATGAGTCAATAAAGCTTAAAGATTTTTAATGATTTGCTAAGTCTGGCAGGATATGACCAGATAGTGTGTCTTTAGGATTACACGTTTAGGAATCACCTATGTGAATGTGAAGTGTAATCCGCTTCAAGGGGAATGAAAGTAAAGGTCCATTCTCTAAGCACTCATGAAACCAGGCGGTGTTCATGGCTGGAACGAACAAAACTGTGAGAACCATAGATGGTTAAGGATTGATTGTGTGATTTATGTTGTTTAGGTATACAACAAATCTCGACAGTTCAAAGATATCAAATCTACCGATTGACCGAGTATATCCGATATAAGCTCACTACGGAAAGTTCAAAAGGAAACCTACTTATCCATATGCAATTAATTCTTGCATGTAAAACACACACGCGTCCGTGCATTCCTTTATTTTACAGTCATTCCCCATTCATGTGGGGGATTATTGGTCTTTAAGCTTGGTGTAGCTTAATTTTAATCTTGGTATAACTTAAAGAGGGTGAATGAAAAATGGAGGAAAAATAAAATATTTGAATTTTTCTCCTTGGCAAAGGGACATTGTCCCATATTGGAGGAAGAAAAGACTTTTGATTGGTATATATGCAATTCCTCTTCTTCTAGCTCTTGAAGAGTTAAGAAGAATGCAAGCATCGCGTCGTTGTCGTCGTCCCTCACTCGGCTCGGCTTCAGTGTCGGCTTCGGATTTGGATTTGGTTAAAGATCGATTGATTGATTAATATTTTTGAACAATTTTTTTAATTTTCCCGCAATATTCCCACCTGTTCAAATAACTATGGATGTTCTGAAAGGTTGCAAACCTTTTTAGAAATAGTATCAAACGGGCTATAAATATGATTGAATCCCAGAATTTTTACTTACTAAATTTTTTGATTATCTTCTTCTTCTTCTGCACAATATTTTTCAGTGTGTTTTACGACCATTGAGTGGTTCGCCGTTCACCAGAGTTTTTGGTACCAATACACTGGTGAGTTAAATCTTTCTATCCTGAGAGGATAATATCCTAACACCTCGGGTCCTTGAGGGGAATAATTTTCTTAAGGACATATTGTGCATTCAGTGGGCTCGATTTATTCCTATACTGTTTTTTCCAGAATTTATTTCGTTAATTTGGTTCTACTAACTTTCTATTTCTGTTATTTATTTCAAAAAGTTTAATATTTAATTTATTTTAAAGCAATACAGCTTTAAGAACAAAACGAACACTAAGTCACTCTGCTTTGGCCACATTCTGCTGCAAATATATGCAGGCAAAAGACCAAAAACAGATGAAAAGAATATGCCATAAAATTTTATATGATTGTAATTGCAACAAACAGATGAATATCATATCCTGCATTGTGTAGTGATTCTTTTGTGCTTGTTTGTCTATGTGTTGATGATGTGTCATAAATAGAAACGACGGAGTTCACCTAAAGAGAAAATAAGCTGAAAAATAAGTTGAAAAATCAGCAGTTTTTATTAAGTTGTTGCTTTCTTCATATTTAGGATTTCAATCCAAGACGCGTTGATTATCACTACAACCTACTACTCCTTTGTGATAATAGATGTTTTAAAAACATTAACTTCATCCTTTAATGTTGTGAATCAAGCTCACTCGACGAGGCCTATGGGCTAGAAGTGGTGAATGAGACTGAGTCAGTGGGGGTTATTGGACTGAGTAAAATATCGGAGAGTTTTATTGGTAAAAATTGCACGGGGCAATCAAATTATTTTTAACCTATACTCATATTTTATTGGTAATCTATACTCATATTTTTAGAATTATTTTATCTATACCCTAATTTTTACAACTTCAGGCGCCTTTCTGATACCTGTGCAAAACTTCAGCTTATTTAGTGCTGAAGTTTTTACAAATGAACTAAATAACTTCAGCATCTTCTGCTGAAATTTTTGAAAAAACTGTATTGCAAAACTAATGAATCCAGGACAAGGTGACCCCGTTAATCTCATTCCCTCCTAAGATCATATTGATCGTTTGGCATGAGGGATCTTCTCCTGCTTTCGAAGGTTTCGCGTTGTGTATGTTACAAACATAATTGTTCTTAGATCGGTCACTCAAGAATTCTCTGAGGTGACCATTCTTTAATAGTGTTGCCAACTCTTCCCCGAGGTGTCGGTAGTCCCCTATTCGGTGGTCGTTCGTCCCATGGTATTCACACCATAAACTAGGATCCCTCTTGCTGGAATCAGATCTCATAGGTCTCGGGAATCGTACCTCTTTAATGTTTCTCATGGTTGACACCAACTCCACCATACTGACGTTGGAGTTATATTCCGATAACTTGGGGTAAGAAGGATCCCGAGACCCCGACGTCTCTTTATCCTGAAGTGATGTATTGTTTCGACCACGATCGATCCCTCTGTTAAAGGTGAACTTGTTTGCTTCCCAGAAGTTTCTGCCACGGCCTTCGGTCCATAGGCAAAAACTGACCCCTCGAAGTCCGTTTGTCCGCGTCGTAGTCATCCTTTGATTTTTCTCCACTTTTTCCCCCTCCTTTGGCCTATGATGAATAACCGACCTGGTCACCTTCGATTCTTATCTTTGACTCGTACCGGTTGTGGACATCTTCCCAAGTTATTGCTTGAAACTCAAGCAGGCTTTCCTTCAGCTTCTGGGAAGTTTCTGAGCTTATCAGATTCAATCCCTTGGTGAATGCTTCAGCTGCCCATTCATCCAGTACAGCCGGGAGCAACATTCTTTCATTATGGAATTGGGTAACATACTCTCGTAATAATTTGGATTCTCCCTGTGCGATCCTGAATATGTCGGCCTTCCGTGCTTGTAATTTTTCTGGACCCGGCATGAGCCTTGATGAAAGAATTCATGAGCATATCAAAGGATTCTAGGGAATGCTCGGGTACTAATGAGTACCACGTTAGAGCTCCCCTAGTGAGAGTTTCTCCAAATTTCTTTAGCAACACAGATTCAATTTCGTAGGAGCTAAATCATTTCCTTTTACCGTTGTTGTGTTGGTGGTAATATGCTCTTGTAGGTCTGAAGTCCCATCATACTTTGTCACTTCAGGCATTTTGAACCGTTTCGGGATTAGTTTTGGTGCCCCACTCGGCTTGTACGACAGTTGAGTATACTTCTTTGAGTCCGGACCTTTCAATACTGGCGGCGTGCCCAGGATTTGGTTAATGCGAGCGTTTACTTCCCTCATAAAAGTTCATTCTTGAACGGGTCATTCTCATTGTTGAGACCGGATCCTCTACCTCCAGCCCCATTGGAGCCAACTTCACCCTAGGAGTGTTGTTGTCGACTCTCTCCGTTGTTTGGTTTGCGGGAACACTGGGAGGAGTTGGATCTTGTCTGTTTGCATGATTCTAATCTCCCAATAGCGCCTGCTTCAGCTCCGTCATATCCTTATCGTGTCGCGCGAGATGGCTTAAAATGATCGCATGTTGCTCTTGCAGGACCCTCACCGCATCCACGACATGCTCCTCATCAGCATCATCGGGAGTTGTCTCCCGAACGTGTCAAGGATACTACTTGTCATGCACCGGCTTGGCGTCATTTTTCCTCATTGCAAGTGTCACTAGTTAAATCCTCGAAATGAGGTTGATCTCCTCGAATTTCAGAGTAGTGTGTGTTGTTAATAGTGTCATCTGCCATTTTAGTGATTTTCTCTAAGACAAAATAATCAAATCAGGTTAGTAAGACATGATTTTCCTTTAAGGTAACGAATTGTGTTAAAACCACATTAATCTCTTTTTTTTTACTTAGAAACACGTAAATAAGATGCTTCTTGATGATATTGAAGTCACTATCAAGCAAAAGAAAAATAATATGGCACTATCTACAAAATTTAACTAAACCACATTGAAGTGTCATTTAATTTTAAAAAAAAGGTTACTTTTCTTATCTTTAACTCCAGGATTTCACCTTTAAACAAAGTTTCACCAAGTTTCCTTTACTGTATTGGCAAAAAAAGAGAAAATATTTTTCCACAATATCCTTTAGTATCATGTGCATTGCATATTCATGCGAATAAATAGTTATTCACACAAAGATTTGGCAAAAAATACAGAAAATGAGTTAATTGCCCGCCTCTCCATACACTCCACAGTACTATATTTTGACTCATACTATTTATGTAGATTTCATCTTTCCATTTTGAAATTAAATATGTGGTAACAGAAAATAACTTGTCAAAAGTTAAATCAGTGAGTTGCGTGATCCCCCATACGCCGAGGGCTCAAGAATAAATTCAAAATATATAGGCGTATTATCATTTTTGGCCAGCGCCAGAAATTAATTAAATCTGGCAGCCGAAAAGTGCATAAAACTTGTATAGTTTTTTAATGTAACGTACAAAAAGCCTATATATACAAAATATACAAATTTTATATATTTTTTCGATAATTATTTTTACAACGGCTATAAATGTCATTTTACCAAATATTATATAAGCAGAACAAAGAAAGGGAAAACTACTTAGACCTCCCAAAAGATCTGGTCTTGTGACACATCTCCTGTGGTTGAATATTGTGGCTACTGTATTGGTAAAAATAGGCTTCACACGTGTACTAGTTCTGATGACAAAGCAATCAATTAGGAGCAATAGAAACATGACAATTGGTCATAAATTTACTAAGAGGTACGAGACAAAGAGGAACAGAACAGCATACCCACGAGACAATTAGATACGGGAACCTCAATCTAATTAAGGAGTTGAAGAGACACGGTCAAAATGAACCAAGGCAGAATAAAGGACGGATTCAAAGAACTTGAATCAATGAGTCAAACGTTACATAAGCTTCACGCAACAGTTATGATTATCTACTGTAACGTTACATTAGTGATATTATTAGTCATTAATGCTCAATCATTAAGAAGAGTAGGCATTATATTAAGAAATTCCCTATAAAGGGAGTAAAATATCACTTGTATGGACACATTCGAACCACTACTGAAATACAATTATTTTTATGCATTCTTATTGCTTTCTAATTGCAAGTCTTATTATTATTATTCAATTTTCTTGGTTATCAGAAGCCCGAATACTTCTTAAAATAGCTTTGGCAGAGAATCTAATTCTTTGGTTAAACAAATTGGTTCCGTTACCGGGAATCTGATAATCTTGGTTTTTTCTCAAACAACCTTTCAAGAATCATGTCAAACGCCAACGATAATAACCAACAGGCGATTGGGACTCTAGTCCCATCACCTCAGGGATCCCCACAAGGTTCAAGGGACCATTCTCCAGGGATATCTATAACTCAAAATGACGATCAAACTGGAAATGACAAATAGGGGAACAAGACCCTGTGAAGCAAATGGTTAGCGAATATATGAATGAAGCTCTTCAAGCTTTTATGAGGGGGATACCAGTTGTATCACCTACGCCTCCTCCAAACAACACCGCAACTGTGGAAAACCCACAATCCGGACTAGCAAATTCAGGAAGTAGAGGCACTCCAAATGAATCTCTTCAAGGAAGACCATGTATGTCTAATAATTCGGATTTACAATCTTTACTACTAACCTTGCAAAAACAGGTGAAGGAACAAAATGATCGAATCGAACAAATTCCGGGCGTACCACCTTCAAGGGTATTGACATTGATAGATATTCTCAACAACTTTGGAAGCCAAGTGCAGCAACATTGCCTATTCCCAAGAAATTCAAAATGCCTGACATACCAAAATACGATGGAACAACCGACCCACGTGATCATGTTACTGATTTCACTACAGGAGTAAAAGTCAATAACTTGACTAAGCAAGAAATTGAATCAGTGTTAGTCAAGAAGTTTGGAGAAACCCTCACCAAAGGAGCGCTAACATGGTATTCTCTTTTACCTGAAAACTCTATTGACTATTTTGCTGAGCTTGCAAATTCCTTTATAAAAGCACATTCCGGTGCACAAAAAGTAGAAAAAAGAATGGAAGACATATTCAAAATAAAACAAGGAGACATGGAGTTGCTCTGTGAGTTCGTAGACAGGTTTCAACGTGAAAGGATGTTGTTACCAAGAGTGCCTGACTATTGGGTAGCAATGGCTTTTGTGAGTAGTTTGAATGATAGAAGCTCAGAAGCTACAAGGAGGCTCAAAGAAAGCTTGAGAGAGTTCCCAGCCACGACATGGAATGATGTCTATAACAGGTACAACACTAAGTTACGAATAGAAGAAGATACCATTGCATAATCAAAACCAGAAGACAGGACCAGTTCAAGACGCTCCGAATCAGAAAGGAGAACTTGTAAAAATAGGTACGATTCATACATGGGATCTTCGGGATGAGAAACTCGTTCCAAATTTGAAAACGTACGGTCAGATCACAGACCGTCAAATAGAGACACGATCTCATACTCATCAAGATCCAGAAAGGATCAAGATGAACGAAATAGGGGTAATGCAACAATTGGAGACTACAATTTCAATGTAAGTACTTCTGAATTAATTACAGTATTAAGAAATATGGGTGATAAAGTTTGATGGACCAAAGAAATGAGATTGAATCCAAACAAAAGGAATCCATACTTCTGGTGCGAATTCCATAACGATCATGGACACAGAACGTCAAATTGCAGGTTATTGCAAGGTGAGGTAGAACAACTATTAAGACAAGGCTATCTAACAGAACTGTTTAGTGAAAAAGGTAACATGCATATAAGAAGAACAGGCAGGAGCCCCCAAAGACGTCATCTCCAAAGAGAACAGTAAATGTGATACACGGAGGAGAGGAGGTGAATGGTATAATTTGTAAAAGAACGACCAAGTTCACAATCACTCACGGGAAGCGTACTCATGAAACTTTGGAGGCTGATAATATATCATTCGACGAAGCAGATGCCGATGTATTATTGCTCCTACACAACGACACACTGGTAATATCTCTACTTATACATGACACTAACGTGAAAAGAGTGTTAATTGATCCAGGTAGCTCGGTCAATATCATTTTGTTGAGGGTTGTTGAAGAGATGCTAATGGGGAACTGTGTAATTCCAAAAGCATGTTCCTTGTCTGGATTTGACAACTCTACTGTCATAACGAAAGGAGAAATCGAGCTTAGTACCTATGCAGAAGGTGTCATCAAAGATACGAAATTCCAAGTCATTGACACTGACATGGCTTACAACATAATCATGGGGAGACTGTGGATCCAAGATATGGAAGCGGTACCATCTATCCTACATCAGGTAATTAAATTCCCTTCCAAATGGGGAATTCAACAGATTCGAGGTGATCAGTAGACCTCAAGAAACATCAACTCAGTGGTACATTCCAACACAAAACAGGTAGCGGAAGAATCAAAAGACGAAGAAACAATTCAAACAGACACGGAAGAAAACGATAAAGAGAAGGTGAATCAAATCACCACAGATGTTGTATCAAGACATACGGAGATGGATACCAGACCTGATGTCATTCAGGAACTAGAAGAGAACGAACATATCAAGACAACTACTGAAGAACTCGAAGTTGTTCCACTGTTCGAGCATGAGCCTGAGCAAAAAGTACATATAGGCGCAAGACTAAGCCCAACCAGAATATGTAAGTTAGTTGAATACTTAGAATACTTAGAAGCTAACGCAGATTGTTTTGCTTGGACCCATTCGGACATGACAGGTATACCCCCAAAAGTGATGACTCATAAACTAAATGAAGACCCATCCTTCGTGCCTGTCAAGCAAAAGAAAAGAAAGAAGGGACCATTCAAGAATCAAGTGATCGATGAAGAGGTATAACATGAAGTTAAATCCAGAAAAATGTGCCTTTGGCGTCGAATCAAGTAAATATTTGGGTTTTCTCGTATCAAATAGAGGCATTGAAGTAAATCCTGCTCAAACTACAGCTATTGAAGAAATACCTGATATACTTACGAGCAAAAAAGAAGTTCAAAGATTAACAGGTAGGATTGCAGCCTTAGGAAGATTCATCTCCAGGTCATCAAAGAAGAGTTTTAAATTCTTCTCAGTTCTAAAAGGCAGAATCGGTTCGAATGGACTGAAGAATGCCAACAGGCTCTCAAAGATCTGAAGGCCTATCTATCAAATCCCCCGCTGCTGTCTAAACCAAATGAAGGGGAGAGGCTATATTTCTATCTTGTCATTGCAGAAATTGACGTAAGTGAAGTATTGGTAAGAGAGGACAAAGGTAAACAATCTCCTATCTATTACGTGAGTAAATCTTTATTAGATGCTGAAACTAGATATCCTCATCTAGAAAAAATAGCCTTGGCTCTAATCATGGCAGCTAGAAAGCTTAAGACCGTACTTCCAGTGTCACCCAACTACTGTCGTAACTTCATATCCACTGAGAAATATTTTGCATAAACAAGAACTATCAGGGAGATTAGCTAAATAGGCAATAGAATTAAGCGAACATGACATAATCTATCAGCCTAGGACTACAATAAAGTCTCAGATTTTAGCTGATTTTGTCATTGATTTCAATACTAACTTAATCCCTGAAGTGGAAAAAGAATTGCAAATCTTCAACGAGGCTAATCCAGGAATATGGACCATATTCACTAACGGCTCTTCTAATATAAAAGGAGTCGGTTTGGGAATTGTTTTAATATCACCTAAGGGTGAAAAGATAAGACAGGCTATTAAATATTATCCCATAACTAACAATGAAGCAGAGTACGAAGCTGTCATTGTAGGACTTGAATTAGCACGAGAACTCTCAACCGAGCAGATCGTGATCAAAAGTGACTCTCAACTAGTGGTAAACCAGATGCAGGGGACTTATACTGCTAAAGAGGCTCGAATGCAACAATATCTGGAAAAGGCACGAGACCTAGCAAGACCATTCCAGTCATGGAAGATTATGCAAGTACCCAGAGAGGAAAATGCAGAAGCGGATGTGTTGGCTAATCTTGCAGCAGTTACCGATGTAACGAATAAAGATAATGCAACACTTATTTCATTCAGCAATTGACCAGGATAAAAATGAGGTAACATTTAGTAATTTAACCTGGGATTAGAGAAATGAAATTGTAAATTTTTTGCAGAATGGTACCGTGCCTGAATATAAAAAGAAGCTCAAGCACTTCGCCAAAAAGCAGCACGGTACTGCCTAGTTCATGATACTCTATACCGCAAAATGTTTGGAGGTCCTCTAGAAAGGTGCCTTGGACCCAATCAAACAGAGTACGTAATGAAAGAAGTACACGAAGGGCACTGTGGAAACCACGCAGGAGCAAGATCCTTGGTCAAAACCCTTATCAGAGTAGGGTAATATTGGCTTAAAATGGAAGAAGACACTAAGAATTTCGTGGCTAAATGTGATAAATGCCAACGATATGCTAACAATATGCATCGACCAGCAGAATTACTCTACCCAGTTGTGTCACCATGGTCGTTCATGAAATGGGGAATGGATATAGTTGGACCTCTTCCCCCAGCCAAAGGAAAGTTACGGTTTTTACTTGTTTTAACAGATTATTTCTCAAAATGGGTGGAGGCAGATGCTTTTAAACAGGTGCGGGAAAAAATGAAAAGCTTCATATGGAGAAATACCATATGTCGTTTTGGTGTACCAAAGAAAATCGTATGTGACAATGGCCCACAATTCATAGGCTCACAAATCACAGAATTCTTCCAAAGCTGGCAAATCAAACAAATCACTTCTTCACCCGTATCACCACGCGGCTAATGGTCAAGCCGAGCCAACGAACAAAGTCATTGTCAACAATTTGAAGAAACGGTTGGAAAAAGCTAAGGGAAATTGTCCTGAAGAGCTACCGCAATATTATGGGCTTACAGAACTACTGCAAAAACATCCACGGGAGAAACCCCTTTCGCTCTTGTTTATGGTTCAGAAGCTTTAATACCGATGGAAATTGGCGAACCAAGCACGAGATTTACAACAGCAACAGAAAAAACAAACAACGACGAGTTGAGAGCAAATCTGGATTTACTCGAGCAAAGGAAAGAAGCTACTTTAATACGAATGGCAGCTCAAAAACAAATTATAGAGCGATATTACAACTGAAAATCTCACCTAAGATATTTCAAAATTGGGGACTTCGTCCTAAAAAAGTCTTCCAATCACAAAGGAAGCTGGTGCAGGAAAATTAAATCCAAATTGGGAAGGACCCTACAAAGTCCGCGACATTGCTGGAAAATGCGCTTATGAGCTGGAAACCATGGATGGCAGAATTTTACCAACAAGTTGGAATGTTGTTCATTTGAAGAAGTATTACTTCTAATGAAAAGGAATACCCACGGTCAGGTATCATTACGTTTAATTTCATTTAGTATATTTAAAATTATACTAACCATTTTAGATGATAGGCAAAAAGCTAACACATCACTAAATGATGATATTAGACCTGCATAGACACGAGGAAGTAACTGAATTCCCGGTTTAGGGTTACAACTTTCTGATGGACGTTTTAAAGGGTTAAGTAGTCATCATCTAAACTATATACCTTCGAGTCCTGTATGAAAAGGACCACAAGAAAGGAATAGTCAAGTGCTCGAGATTTCATTCTTCAAAGCTCAAACACTTGGGGGACTACAGTATGGAAGCCAAAGTAGAAGCAAAGAAGACTATCAAAAAAGTCAAAGCTCAAGCCCGAAGATCTATTTTTCCAAAGTCAAGCGTTATGAGCAAAATTAAAGAGCCAAAGACAAAAACACAAAGCCTGATTCAGAAACCTACAAAAGATATTTTCGTGAGTCTAAACGAATGTTTAGGTTAAAGGCAGAATGTTAGTTACGGGTAAAAATTGATACCCTTGTATTTGTTCAAAAACTGTTGTAAATGAAAATAGTTACGGGTAAAAATTCATACCCTTGTATTTGTTCAGAAACGGTTTAAATGAAAACAGTTACGGGTAAAAATTCATACCCTTGTATTTATTCAAAAAATGTTGTAAAAGAAAACAGTTACAGGTAAAAATTCATACCCTCGTGCTTATACAAAATCTGTTGTAAGAAAAACAATTACGGAAGAGTTATAGACGATACTCAAATACATGTAAAATGTTATTAAAGTTCGAATAATACAAAGACTTTCTTCAAAACATTGGTCAGAAAAACATGTGAATTCCTATCTCTCTTTTGTATGTTTACACCATTATGAAGTTGAGACATCTTCTTCATCAAGTGTCGATCATAAAAGGGCCCTCTTTATAAATCGTGCTTATTTCAAAAAGGTACGAAATATCAAAGCATTTTTCAATGCATAGTTAAAAAATAAGGGGTAAAACAAAAACCCTAACGAAAAGCATGCAAAGACTTAAGAGTAAAACAGAAACTCGAGAAATCATAAGTCATGCTAATATTAATATTAATATTATGGAAAAAAACTAAGTACTAACTTAGTTTAAAGTCAGATTTGTTTATACAAAGGTTTCCCCTAAGTTGTCAGTTGGGAACTCACAAGAACCAAACTTTACCCCCAATGGGACCGGGGGTAACCACCAATTAATCCAAAGAAGAAGAAAAAAAGACAGGGTTCCATAAACTCTTTCACTAGATGGGGGATTATCTTCGTTGGGAGGAGGAGCGGCTTGAGATGGCGAGGCTTGAACATCAGCTTCATCAGGGACATCAACTTCAGGAGACGAGAAATTTTGACTCTGTCGAGACTTCTCAATCGTCTCTTTGGTCTTGGCAGTTTCAGCTTCCAAGTCAAAATTCTCTTGTCCCATTTCCGTCAATGTGTCAAGTCGGGCATTCAAATAAGCCCAACTAACATCAATAACTGCTTTGTCCTCAAGAGCCTCGTAGTCTTTCTCCCATTGTTCAATATCGGCTCTTAACTCATCTCTCTCAGCCACGGCAGCATCATGAGAAGCCTGCAAAGGGGCAAGGGATCTTTCCATAAATTGAATCTCATCTAAAGATTCACGGAGGTCTTCTTGGGTCTAAGTAAGCGATTGCACAAGTTCACCGGCGTAAGCCTCCTTTTGATCCAACAAAGCCTTCAGGCTCCTTATCTCTTCAATAGCATAAGAAAGTTGTTCCGCAAAGGAAGACTCCAAGATGCTTTTATCCTTACCTGCCTGATTTGATGATGCATTCTCTATGGCAAGTTTCGCTGCAATAACTCTGATTCGCTGCTCCAAGGTACATTTCTCCTCCTCCATTGCCTCCATATCAAGCTGAAGACTCTCGAACTGCTCCTTCCAATTGTCAGCCTCGGTATGATAGTCATTTGCTAATTTTTCCATTTGAACGACTCTTTTCATTAGTTATGTGCCAATAAGATTTATCTGCATAAAAGGATAAGTTAGATACGGTAAAGGATATGAAAAGAAGGAGGAATGATTTAAAGTCTACCTTCAGGGACGAGTGCACAATCTCGTTCATCCAAGTTAAGGAGATGTGACTCTCCAGGTTAGACTTCTCCACCGGGCCTATTAAAGGTTTTAACCATACATCCTCTTGGCTTGATTTCTTCAAGAGGCTACCTCCCGCAGGTACCTCTACCATTACTTGCTTCATCACCCCCTACTAGAAGAACCTACTTCGACAACAAAAGTCACGGAAGTAGTGGCGGATGAAGGATTCACGGATGGAATAGGCTGAGAAGCAGAAACAACAATGGGGATAGTAAATGAAAGCTTTGCAGGAGCAGACGGAGGGAAAATAGCAATAGGCGCTTCTTCCGAAACTGTACCAAAGTCTTGCTGGAACAGCTGATCAATTGATTCATTAACAGAAAAGGGATTGCATCTTCAAGAGAAGAAAGCTCTGATTTAGGTACGGGAGGATCAGCAACGGGAAAAGACTCATCGTCAGATACGACCCTCCTCCTTCGTGACCTAGGAATCAGCGAACCCTCCTCCTGTTCTTCTTCATCCTCCAAGTCCGAGACCCACTTGCCTTCCTTTTTGATGAAGAAGAGCTAACAATGATTTCATGTACCTTAGCCAGAGAAAGTTTTGAAGCGGACACAGTAGCAGCGGAAATTCCACGAGCAGGAAACCCTAAAAAATGAAAGGGATCAGAAAAGCTCAAAAGGAGGAAGAAAGGAAGTAAACAAAAAACCTTACCATGGGTTTTCACCTTCCAACCAAACCTCGAAAAGAGAGGTATTTCCATGAACGTTCTTCTAAAGGAGCGATTAACAAAAGTTTTTCTACCCAATCACGGAAACTGTAGACATTCTCGATGGTTCCCGTGGTTGTTGCAAAAGAAAACGAAACAGTCACGGTACTGATAATTTATCAAAAATAAAGAAGGAAAGTGAGCAAAATTGTACTCACGTGAAAAGTTCCACTTCTCAGGGAAGGGGAGATTTTCTTCACCTACTAAACATGCAGTAGGGACAGCAACGTACCGAACATACCATCCTCTATCCTTGTCATCATCTGGTATAACTAAAACTCTTTTACTCCTAGCCACGAGAATAAAAACTCCTTCGCGGAACAGCATCGGAGAATAGAGGTGAATAAGATGATGGAAAGTAAATGGAACAGAAGCTAAGTTGGCCAACTACCTAAGGCATGCAACTGCCCTCCAAACGAGAGGACCGATCTGTCCCAAACAAACATTGAAGAATCGACAGAATTCTATGATGACAGGGTCGATGGGAGGCTTAAATCCTATAGTGAAGGGATAAGTTTATACAAAAGAATACCCAGTTCTATAAGAGGTTATTCTTTGATTATCATTAGGAACTACAACTGGAAAATCAGATTTCCAACAGCAATCTCTGCGTACGAGTGACACTAAACCCTCTGAAATTTGGGTAGGATAAAGGTCAGCACTGTTATGTGATGACATGGAAGAAAGTTGTTTACTAATGGCCTCACTATCCTTTACAAAAGAAAACTCGGCGGGGACAATCTCATCGACTCTCGGTTCACGAAGTGGTTCATTATGTTCCCTACTCTTCGAAAAAGATCTGGAAGCCCCAGCCGTTGAAGAAGACGAAGGAATAATAGACCTAGAAGATGGTGAAGGAGTAATATGAGAAGAATAAGAACCCATGGAAGGTGTAGAACTTAAACTCCTAAGTCTACCACCCCTCCTACTCCGGATTGGAGCAGAAGAAGGAGTTAACTCGTCTACAATGATGACCTTTTTGGGTTGCTGGCTTGAGGAAGACATGTTTATAAGAAAAAAGAATTTACAAACAATGAAAGGGAGTTAGAAGTTTTTTGTGAAATCCAAGGAAAGAAAAAGGGTATTTATACTCAGAGGCGACCGTCAAAAAATGAAAAAAACAGTGATGTGAAAGTCACAGTTGAAGCTGTCACTTCGTGACTGATGCAGCCGCAACAAGCCCTAAAAGGCGCTGAATAATTGCAAACTAATCCGAGAATGCCACGTGGCAAAAGCATTAAATGGAAGCGACATGCGACGTATACATTCAGAGACGGATGCGATGGTACGAGTGAAGTGGCAGCAAAATATTTCCGCCATAAATGAATATCCACTTACCAAATATTTAATTGATAAATAAATGGTAAGTGGGGGGACTATCTGTATTGGGAAAAATAGGCTTCACACGTGTACTAATTCTGATGACAAAGCAATCCATGTGGAGCAATAGAAATATGACAGCTGGTCATAAATTTACTAAGAGGTACGAGACAAAGAGGAACAGAACAGCATACCCACAAGGCAATTAGATACGGGAACCTCAATCTAATTGAGGAGTTGAAGAGACACGGTCAGAATGAACCAAGGCAGAATAAAGGGCGGATTCAAAGAACTTGAATCAATGAGCCAAACGTTACATAATCTTCACGCAACAATTACGATTATCTACTGTAACGTTACATTAGTGATATTATTAGTCATTAATGCTCAATCATTAAAAAGAGTATGCATTATATTAAGAAATTCCCTATAAAAGGGAGTAAAATATCACTTGTGTGGACACATTCGAACCACTACTGAAATACAATTACTTTTACGCATTCTTATTGCTTTCTAATTGCAAGTCTTATAATTATTATTCAATTTTCTTGGTTATCAGAAGCCCGAGTACTTCTTAAAATATCTTTGGCAGAGAATCTAATTCTTTGGTTAAACAACAACCTCCCCTGATTTTTATTTCATAACAATATTTTAAGCCTGATTTTTAGTAATGCAAAAATAAATAAATAAACAAATAAAGTCTAACAAATTTTCCTATTTTATTATTATTTTTGTTTAGTATACTCATAAAACTATTATTAAACTGTATCTGTAAAATAATTCTGGAGAATATAAAATAACATATAAACAGAAATGTAAAAGAAACAGAATGTAATCTGAGCCCACTGAATTCACAATGTTTTCTTAACTAATTACACACTAGTGTAGCGGTAATTCAAATCTCAGTATTTTAGCGAACACAAAGTTCAGGTAGAAAATCACAATTACTGTTTCTTTCTTTGAAGTTAAAACAATGCAGAAGAAAGAATGAGAACTCAGAAATTCGTATGGAAAATCTGAGAGAATGGACTAGTATTTATAGCCAATGTTGAGCTCAAACTGAAGAAGTGCAATGATCGGGTCGAAGCCTACACTACTATTGAGTAGCGAGGGTGGTCGATGCAGTTTTAACCCAACTAAGTCGGGATCGAATCCACAGGGAGTTAATTATTTGGTATTAGGTTTATATCTAAGCTAGATGCGGGTTTTGAGTATAATTACACTTCCACACATTTGGGTTTGATTTCTACTTCTAAATTTACTCTATTGATTGCACTAATTGAAACTAAGAACAATATTTTTGATGTTGTTTTTCAAGTGTTAAAAGAGACTAGGGTAGTGACTTCTACCTAACTGGATATCTAACGAGTAGCAAAATTCTAGGGAAAGCTTGATTAGTTGGGATTGTAATAAAGCTATCGCACCCGGGTACTCACATTATACCTCTCGGTAGTTTGAGTGATTTTGCCCAATTTGGTTTTCTCAAGTCCAAATGAGTATTCATGCAAATCAAGTGATATTAGCTTAATTCGGGTATTACTATCTCTAGGTTAACCCTTTAATTGGGGCTATCAATTTCTTGAGTTCACCCCAATTCCTTGTTAGCCTAGTTTTCCTAGACTTAGTCCCTCTTTCTCAAGTAGAGACTAAGTAATAAAGGCATGAATCAGTGTTTGCAACCATTAATTCTATAGTTCTAGATAGAACTAGGCAAAATATCACTAACACATTCATATTCAAGCCCTAAAATAAAATACCCATTAAATACCCACACTAGGGTTGGGTCACAACCCTAGCTATGGGTTTAGCTACTCATGAAAATAACAGAAATTAAAGATGAAAGGAAGATAAAATCCATAATAATAGATTAAGATATGAAAATCTAATGTTAAGAGGTGAATCTAGTACAAAATTTCCCAAAACAGAATATTCAGCCGTCTCAGGTGCTCTTACTATACATCATATGACCTAAAATTGACACAAAGTTCTATTAATACTAAGCTGAAAGTATCTAACAAAAATGCCACTGCGGAGGTTGTGCGACCGCATAATTCTGAGTCCGGCCGCACTCTTGCTTTCGCGGCAGAATAATTCTGATGTGGTCCGCGTTCTTCTCTTTTGAATCTGGGTTGAGCTGAACTTTTGCGGAGCGCAAATTGCAAGTGCAGTTGCGCTCCAATTTATGTGGCCGCATAAAAGTGATGCGGTGCGCACTTGCTTGCGTTAGGCTTGAAATCAACTCTCTGATTCTTCATCTTACGGACTTCACAATTTCAATCGCGGCCGCACTTCTCTCTTTTGCTCAAGTTGTAAGCTCTCTGAATCTCAGTCATCGCGGTCCGCGTAATTTCACTTGCGGTCGCACAAGGATTTTCGTGGCTGCACATTTCTGGTGCGGTCCGCACTCATCATTTAGCCCAAAAATCACTCTCTGAATCTCCCTTTTGCAGACCGCATAATTATGATTGCAGTCGTATCACACTTCACACCTCTTTACCCGATCTTAGTTTTAGTTCAACTTTTGACTCCTTTGTGAGTTGATTTTGATTCCTTAGGCTCATTTTGAACAATTCCTGCAAGCAAGCATATTTCATTAGTTTTCGGTAGGGGTGTTCATAAAAACCTGAAAAATCGAACCAAACCGAAAATCGAACCAACCCGACCAAAAAAATCGATACTTTTTAGGTTTGGTATGGTTTGGTTTTGAATTTTAAAAACCGATCAAATTTGGTTTGGTTTTGATTTTAATAAAAACAATAACCGAAAAAAATCGAACCAAACCGACTATAAAGGTAGCTAGTTAAATTTATTATTACACCTATATATATGTATATTTTATAAAAAGTTTCTAAAATTTAATGGTACATATTAGTCATTTATATTTTTAATCTAGTTCTTTGCTATTATAATAATCTAATTCTTTACCTTTACATTCTAGTTTGATTGGTAGTTTTCTTTTGCTAAGTACAAGAATTTATTTCGTATTAAAAATAATTGATTTTTAATTGAGTACTTTAATTATTCATCACTATTTGATTCAATTATCATCAATATATCTTGGTAAAAGATAGATTTCTCAAATAACAATTGATTTGATAGTGTTACATTGAAAATGTAGTCCTCGAAATATGCGTTTGGTAGTGTATGTCTCATATTCAATTAAAAAACCCGATGAATAACCCGAAAAAACCGAAAAACCGATAAAACCCGAATTAAACCGAACGATAAAAACCCGACTTAATTGGTTTGGTTTAGTTCCAATATTTAAAAAACTGACTTACTTGGTTTGGTTTCTTTTTAGAAAAAAATCGACCCAACCGAACCATGAACACCCCTAGTTTTCGGGAATACCTTCAAGCATTTTTTGCCTAAAACATAAGTAAAAGAGCGCAAATAATAGGTTAAACCCTACTTATCATACAACTCTTCAGAAGGGCTGTTTATGTAAAATGTCCATAGCGTAAATGGCTATTCACGCAATAATAAACCCGGAATTCAAGAGAAACCTTAATTTTTCTTTACAAAAATGGAAACGGATAACAAAACGCTTAATATTCCGTCGGATTTAATATTAATGTTTTGTTTACAAAAAATGGATATTTAATAATATTTCTGTTAATATTTACTATTAACAAATAAATTTGGTCCAAAAAATTAATAAATCAATCGTTTAACCAAATCTGAATCCGAAGCCAAAGCCGAGACGAGCGAGCGAGCGACGGTGCGAGGCTTGCCTTCTTCTTAACTCTTTAAGAGCTAGAAGAAGAGCAATTGTATATATACCCATCAAGAACCTTTTCCTCTTCCAATATGGGACAATGTCCTTTTGTCAAGGAGGGAAACTCAAATATTTCATTTTTTCTTGATTTCCCATCCACCCTCTTTTAAGCTACATTTAAGCTTAAAACCCCAACAATCTCCCACATGAATGGGGAATGGCTATATCACGGACATATGCATGAAAACACTGTGTGATTCGCAAGAAAAGATTAATTGCATCTGGATAAATAGGTTTCCCTTTTAACTTTCCGTAGTGAACTTATGTCGGATATACTCGGTCAATCAGTAGATTTGACATCTTTAAACCGTCGAACTTTGTTGTATACCTAGAAAACCATAAGTCACACAACTAACTCTTAACCGTCTTTGGTTCTCATTGTTGTGTTCAAATCAGCCATGTACACCGCCTAGTTTCATAAGTGCGTAGAGAACTGGCCTTACGAAGTTCTCCTTGAAGCGGCTAACACTTCACACTTACATAGGTAATTCCTAAATGTGTCATTCCGTAGATACACTATTTGATATACCCCGTATCAAATTTAGAAATAATTTAAAAAGCCTTAATGCTTTATCCTTGGTACTGAACATTGTCTCATCACGAGAATGGACCAAAATTTTAGTTGACAATGTTGAACCGTCATTAATGACTTTTTTTTATCTCCCTGAACTTAGATATTGGGATCTCCAGTCTTCTAGGTAGAGTTACCGCCACCGCGAGATGGTATTGACTTTGTCACGACCCGAAATCCCACCTTCGGGCCATGACTGCATCTAACGTTGAACCCGCTAGACAAGCCAACGTTTGCACTAAATAAAACTGATTAACAACTAAAACGAACAGGATAACTAAGGCACCGATGGCCCACAATGAAATTTAAAAAAATAACTTACATACAACATAGCACTTTTCGAAATAAAACCCATATACAAATCCCAGAACTGGTGTCATATACTCACGAACTGTCTAAG